>JAFFZH010012509.1:0-46565 GCA_018420115.1 Euura saliciscinereae
CTACTGATCGCGCATTGATACTATTTACAAGATTCAGTTCACTTTCATACGTGTTAATCCCCGTTTATTGTGTAAGTATGGTCGTTTAAATATGTACATGTGTGTTTTCCTTTATGGCAGGAATGTATCCTTAAGTTTTACAATATGATTTGATGAATTTACGTGTAATTGTTAAACATTATTCAGTGTGTGGTGTGTTGTTGTCCAAATGACGATGAAGTTAATTTTGTTTGTTAAGTAAAATTTTCTATGAGGTGTCTTTTAATTCTATTGTCTTTTGAAATTGGATTTGAGCAATGTTTTGTGTGGTTTCCTGAGTTTGAATTTGAAATACTGTTTGCTATTTTCTTGAATGCTTCTAAATTAATAATTATATTACTCTTCAAATTGTTGAATACGTTACAATACATTTTTTTTTTTTGTCCTCCTCTACTCTCAGCGGCACAGTGAATTTTGGTGGAGCCCAAATCCGCTCCTCTACTCCCAGCGACACAGTGAAATTGGACATAGCCCAAACATGCTCCTCCTCTATGCTCAAATCTGGGCGGCATAATTTTAGCCGATGAAATGGTATTTTGTTCTTGAAATAACTTCCTGTCCAATATAGCAACCCTTAGTGTAACTTACAGCGTTTGATTCCTCACGAAACACAGATCGGATCCTCAGATCCGGATGGCATAATCAAAGTATAATCTATAATATTTGTATCACTACACATCCAGTTGTTGTTCCTGAGTGTAGATGAGAAATCAAATCATTTCAGTCAGTGATTATGCGACTACATTTTGCTTGCAGGAGATCTGAGTCAATAAATAATGAAAAAAAAAGGAAAAGCTAGACTCCTGCACGAGCAGTCTAGACTCACATAAGCTACTGGAGAACACTGGAAATGTATATATTTTTATGATATTACTATAATTTTTATTTATTTCATCCCACCATATACAAGCATGTAGCACAACTGCAAAGTTCGTTCTTAGGTATAATTGGATTGCTTGCGACCCAATGCAAACTCCTCTTATCTTTTATACGAATCGAAAACAACATTTATCTTCCAGAATTAGTTATTTTCACTATTTGTCAGAGTACATAAAATCCTTATCTGAACGTAGTTACATGGTCAGCGTAATATTGAAGAAATGATGTATTCTTTTTAGTATATGCAGTTTGACTCCACATTGCTCGTCATAAATGATATTCAAATTTTGCCGCTCGCCGGATCTGGATGGTTCTTGGCTGTTCGCAGCGCTCCCTATAACGTGCGATTTTAGGACCAAGTTCAGATTTCAGACGCCTTGATGTGGGGGATATGTCTCATTCTACTCCATGCTCGCGAGTGAAGTTTTGGACCGCAGCCGTAATTGAATCCTCTGCTTCCCTTAAAAGCGTGAAAGATGAAGTGAATTTCCGTTCAACGAAAACATTTATCGATTCGATTTGAAGGTTGATTCCGTTGTCTAAATATCATTTTTCTTCTTCGACGGGTTGGTTCACCGGTCGGCCGGCGGGTAGCGCCACCAGTGGGCCGCTGTTGTATCCTGTAATCTCCCGGTAGGTGGATTAACATCGCGCGCCGCCATATTGATCTGAGCGGATCAAGCGAGGGAGGGAATATTTGAAATAGCTTTAAGATTAGAGTTGAGAATATTGTTTCATAGATATAAGACGCATGGTCACCCAAGATAGAAATAAGCCAGAGTAAAGGCAGGAGGTCATAAATATTGTAAGAGAAAAACTCTTGAAGTAGGATTTCATTTTTACTGCTTGCACATGTGCGGAGGGTTCTGGTCATTGTCAGGACGGTACAGGAATTGTGAAAGTCGTAGGAATTTAAGGAAAGGCATCTCAAGAGGTTGCCCTTTGTTATAGAAGCCCGTCGGTTCTTTCCCACGCACATGTGCTCGGACCCTTCTGGCGCCGAGCTCTTCCGCGTTCCCGGCGGTGTACGCGGCTCCCACCCCACTACCCCCAAGAAGGGAGGAAGAGAAGAGTCAGTTGAGGGCGGTCAGTAGGAGGATTTTTCAGGGAAGCTGACCCCCTAATTGGCTGTAGATGATTTCGCGGGGCCGAGCCGCCTACGCACCCGGGTCGCGTCGGGAGAGATTCGGAGGAGGAACGCGCACTCTTATTCCTGACTTAAACGGAATAAGACCTTTCATTTTTTATCACACATCTCAGAAAGTTCGCTTTTGTATATTTCTTCTGAACTCCTTTAAAATATATCTGAACCCTCAGTTTTAAACGTAAACTTTATTCTTTCACCTTTATTTACCCTTCACTGATTTGAATTCTCCCGCGCCTTTGGAGCTGATCGCTTCAGCGGTCCTACGGACAGAGACGGACCCGCAGAGAACTTCAGATATACAACACCGCACTCGTGATTGTAATCTCGAGTCGTCCGTCTCATTTCTTCGTATTTCTCGGTTCCGTCACCTTCGAATTACGATTGTGTACGTTTTTGCCTCGAAAATACAAACCGCGGCGTACCGCGGTACGCAAAATTAATTTTCGTCCAAAGTCTATAAGAGAAACATCGTAAAAATGGAGGATAAACTGCGACAGATGGAGGACGAGATGAACAGGTAAATTAAAATGGTCGATTCTAACCTCGTTTGTACTTTCCTAACCTCAAAGTTTCACAAAAATTCCCAACTTCTCCAGTTTCCATATCTATCAGCTATCTCGAATATTTTCACTGCGTGAAACACCTTTTTCACAATATTTTTCTCTCTCACACCTCAGGTTCGAGGCGGAAATTGGCGGACAACTAGTTGCGCCCATCGTCAGGCAAGTCATAGGAGTAAACACGTACAGCCAAGTCGCCAGGCAGCTCGAACAGCATGAAATACCTGCTCCGCTCGTCGCCCAAGCCGCAGCGTCGCTAGCCTATCCTCCGATGCTCGGATTTCCTCCACCACCGCCTCCGCCGCCGATGCTAATCCCTCCACAAGTAGCCAGACAATGTAAGAAACGATTATTGATCCTATTTTATAGTAAACTAAGCGTCAGTCGCAGATTTTTAAGTAAGATGCGATACCAGGAAACGCGGAATTACAATTATCGGAAGTCAAGTCCATTAATCCAGTCTTTTTCTATCTGAAATCAATTTTGCGGATCTGAAATTGATTTACGATCCTTCGATATTGATATTTTCAATTCAGAAACCTTCGATTGAATCGAATCCACAGCAGAAATTAAGAGGCAGTACTTTTATCGGGGAAGGGCTAAAAATTCCGAATTAAAAAGTACCAAAATCATGTTTTTCACGATTTTTTCCCCGCAAGCATTCGGCAAAACCGTACAAAACTCTTATTTCGGTACTTTTCAGTCGGAATTATGCCATTCGGTACTTTGAAATTCGAAATTATGACCTTTTGGCGCATAATCGTTCGGAATTTTGAGCCCGTCCCTTTTATTGATTGTTTTCCTTTTTCACACGAGCAATTTTATTCTTGCAGCGATATCGATGTCGACGTATTCGTCGCCGGCGCAGATAAGCAATCCATTCTTGCCGAATATGGGAGAGCAGAGTTTGAGCGCCACCCCGAAGACCTACGAGCCAACAGCGGCGCCTATTATCCGTCAGGAAATATTAGACCAGATAATAAATACAAAAATTCCCGAAGACGACGGGAAGAAGAAGCCTAAAGCCAAAGGCGTCAGCACCGCTGCTGAGCTGGCAATCAGTCAAGGAAAGGCTAGCTCTATTATGGCTAATGCTAGCGCGGAGGAGTCGCACCCGAAAGGAAAGGGGAAGAAGAATAAAAAAATAATAAGAATGGCTGGAGGTCAAACTTGGGAAGATACTTCGCTTCTGGACTGGGACGAAGGTGAGATGCAGCGAATATTCATTTTTTAGGCAATTTTTTTTCGCCAAGTTGAGAATTTCAATGTGAATCTTTTTTTTATTCCCAATCAGATGACTTCAGAATATTCTGCGGCGATTTGGGAAACGACGTTACCGACGAAATGCTGGTCAGAGTATTCAGCAAGTACTCGAGCTTTCAAAAGGCAAAGGTGGTCCGGGATAAAAGGACGAATAAGACCAAAGGCTTTGGTTTCGTTTCGTTCAAGGATCCGCAGGACTTTATTAGAGCCATGAAGGAAATGAATGGTGAGTCAATTGCACATTTTTTATCACCCGACGCTCATCTTTGAATCACAATTTCTTCCAATTAGGTGTTCAATCTAGAGTAAATTGATCTTTACTCTTTTGATCCAACGATACTTGCTCAACAAATGTTTCAGAGCTTTAAAAAAGGCGAATTCTCTCTTTTAAATTAAGACTCTAAGTTTTTCCTGCGTCTCTTTCAACGATTGATTGGAAAAATCGTTTGGGATGAGTTAATCACACTTCTAATCGAGATAATAAGTCATCGATCGCATCTTGTAATCATAAACACATTTTTTATTTCATGTAATGAATAGATTTCGATGTCAGAGATGTATTTCGTTCCTTGATTATTTCGCCGGGCATAAATCTAGTACAGAGTAATAGGTAGCGGGGGGATTTATTGACGGAATAATAAATAACTACCTAATCATAAAACTAGAGATTAAAGACTAGTAAATAAATAACTATAGTAATTAAACATGGTAAATGATGATAATGAGCCTCAATAATACACGAAACTTCTTTCGGTTCGAATTAAAGTCCTTCCGTGATTATATAGATTAGAATAACGTTCAGTGCTGCGATATTGATTGAAAAATAAAAATATCACGCCAGGTTTTCGAAAATTTACAGTATATCCACGGCTACGTGAACGATAGACGGACGTTGAACGAGATTCGAGCCAGACGAATTCCTGAAACTCTTATTTCATAGATTAATTGAGCTTATGGAATTATTCAATGTCTGACCGAAGTTGTTATCATCAAAGCGTACTTTCATTTGGCAAACTTAAGACTTAGATCAAAGATTACAACAATTTATCCTCTAACCACAGTGTAATTATCATCGCGTTCAGTCGAGTCAAAGAAATTATCATTCTATTTCCCAAGCGGTCCCCATCCATAGGATACAAAAAGCTGAGGTATTATAGAATACTGTCTTCTCGGTTGGCCCGATGCTCCGTTCCGCAGGGCTACGCGGTTGTTTGTGTGCCTCGATGGCGGGCGGGGAGCCTGGCTCTCCAGTGGCAGTGCTCTCGCGGGTTCTATCTCATTGGCACTCGCTCCTGCGATACAAATCCACATTTATTATTAATTTAATTATTTATTTTATTATTCTTTGGTCATGATCGGAGCGAAGAAACGACAATAGCTGTGAAAGCGTGAAATTCAGTCACTCGCCTTACCGTTGGACCGTGCGTTATGAGGGTTCAGGTACAAGACTGAAAAAGGCATCCCGCCAGCTCCCCATCCACGAGACATGAACACGTCCTTCTTAGCTAGTCGGTTTGTCGCGGGCATATCAGCGACGGGTAATTGAGCAACGGCTAAGTCTTTTTCTTGATTACTTCGTAGTCTGAAATTGAAGAAATTCAACCTAATTCATGAGTTAATGATGTTTGGAGAAAATAACTTTTATCTGTAGCATGAGGGAAAAAAAGTGTCCGCAAACTTGTTTTGATCGTTTCTTTTACTTTTCTTCTCATTTTTGTATCGTTAGTAGAAACGTTGATTAAAACTGATTGAGCTAATAATAACAAATCATTAAAACTTGTTGACATATAAGTACAGCGATAGTAGACATAATTAACATGTGATGTTAAATAAGAATGAGAAATCGGAATCGTGTGAGATTTGATTAATTTAAATGTGCCGATCAGCTTTTGGGGCCACCCCACCACGATATGGAGATATATTTTTAATCTCGTTACAACTTTTTAAAAATTAAATTAACGCAGGTTCGAATCGTTGATTAGGCAATTAATAATGCGATAATGATAATGATGTAAGAAAAAATATCAACCAGACATATGTTATATAATTAATATCACTGATACTGAAAGTTGAAGCCCTCTGAGGAATTTTTAATGTTGTTTATTTCAAAAATTTCTCAACTAATTATAATAATCTCATCTTCTCATTATAGATAAGGCAGGAAATAAAACATGTCACAATTATTATCGGAAGTGCTTCAGCTATTTTTTTTTTTTTTTTTCAAAGAACAATTTTTCTTCTACAATCTTTTCGGGTAATTTTTTTTTTTCTGCAAATATTTTCTCAATTTTTTGAATTTTTTTCAATATATACTCTGGTATTACTTATGTCCTTTCATTCTTTATTTTTCGTTCATGAATATTTTAGACCAAAATCGACCTAAAAAAAAAGGATCAGTAGATTTTTATTCCTATTTCGGTAGGGATTTTATGTATCCTTCAAAATATTCTCTACGACTTTTGAATTGCTCTGTTTTTTTTTGTTGTTTCTTTGTTCAATTTAGAATTTATCGGGTATCTATAATTATATATCACTTGTGTAATATGTTTGTGAGTTTGATTATATACCGATATTGGGCATTTATCTAGAGAAATTCACGTAACGTCGCGGGGGAAGGGGAAGAAAATCGGAGAAAAGAAAAAGTCGATACTTTTACTTGGGGTCATGTCAGTATCTCAAGCATAAGTTGCTTCAGAATCGATATTTGTCATCTCGATCAACTTTCAAGCTAATATAATTGAGGACTAATTATACGTTTGAGAAAACCGCAATCTTTGAATTTACGGATCGTTGAATTGAATTTATCAATTTATCGTGAATTGGGTGGGGATAATATCTTGGCTCTTGACTCGAACAACGATAATGAGAAATGAAGGAAGAAGAAAAAAAAAGATCACGGTTCAGTAGACTTCGAGACCGAAAATTCTTATCTGATTTATCATCTCGATTAAATAATAGCGAAAGTATTCATAATCACAATTATGAATTATGAAAATTGAAGTGAGACAGAGAGATAAAAAAATAGATTACCTCGGTCTATCTTCGTTGAAATCTGGTTTAGTGTTAGGTGCGAAATCCTGTTGATGCAACCATTCCCAGCAACGACCTCCTGGCGAACAATCAACCATGTTCTCGTCCCATGATCCATCAATGTTCCTCGGCATCATGGGACTGCATTGTACCGTTAATATATTTATACTCAGTATTATAATCAATTTGTAAACTTTCATTATTCTAGATTCTGCGAATGGAAACATGATTCGTTTTTTTTCTTTCTCTTTCTAATGTCCTCTTCTTTCTTTTGTCGTTCTTCTAAAGCTCGTTCCACTTCAGTCAGCTTTATTCCTGGAAACAGAAATTGTGACAGAAATAAAATCATCATTTATTATATTCAATCGAGTCAATGTGGAAAATGATGAAAAACTTTGTATTGTTATCTTCAGACTTCGTGGAAAAGAGTCAAAGAAACGAGTATACAGGAAAAAAGTAGACTAATTTGAACAATATGTATGAGATATAAAAGTAACTACCTAAAAAAAAAATTGATCAAATCCAAGTGTTACAATAATCATTCTTCAAATTAGTCTATTTTTTTTTCATTGAATTTTCCTTTTGTCTGAAAATAAAAAGCGTCAAAGGGTCGAACATTTTTCTTATTATTTTATCCATCGATTTGACTAGATCGATTTCGTGACGCTCTAGCAATTAAAAAAAATCTAATTACGTTATGTAAAAAAAAAAGATCGCTTTGCAGTTTCAAGTGTAGGAAATATCGTCATCTTGTATCTATTCATCTATACTATATAGTTCACAAACAGAATTAAAAAAAAAAGATAATTCCAGACAGGAAATGAACATTTTATTGTTTATCAATCGTCTGTTAGGTTGAAGTTGATACTTAACAGTTGCCGCGTGTGTTTGCATTTTTGAGACGTTGATCGATTAAAGAGCACTAAGCGTGACCCGTTTATACCTATCGGTATTATAAACTTGTCGGAAAACTTGTTATCAAAAAGAATAAAATTGAAAGATAGGAAGAATCTCAAACAATAATCGAGGGAGGGTATATCACTCGTGTAATAACAACGTCGATATTTTTAGAAACTGAAGTATTGACTTTTTTTTCAACTTTCTTGACTTCTTTTTTTTTTCTTCTAATTTTCGCCGAATCTATAGCTAGTGTAGGAATTTGGCACGTGTCGAGTCAATTGCGGAACTAGAAAATCGTTCGAAAGCAAAGCATCGTGAATTTTTTTTTTTTATGACGCAGGGGTGTTTCGTATAGAGTACTTTTATGACATTATTGTGTCGGTTGTTGGCTGATAGCGAGGCGCCGCGACGTTGATAACGCTTGAGGTGACTGCGAGAGTTCGCTGTACAGCCAACTATAAACTTGATCGGGGCCAAGTTGGTCGTCGGGTTTCAAAGAAAGGGCAAGAATAAAGGATAAAAACAATTAAAAAAAAAAAAAGGAAAAAAATACTCTATTCGCTATCACTCGTGAGTCATATGATATTTATCATTCGATCACGCCGTTGCCACTGGTTGTTCACCACGTCAATTTGCAACACAAGATTTGTTGAACAATTTTTTTCATCATCTCCGCGGTACAAAATTACGCAATTGGATTTTCTACAGTAATTTCAAACATTAATTTAGGTGACTAATGGCTATTAAGAAAATATTTAACCTCATTTTATCGCTAAAATTAAATACATTGTCAATTCAATGTTTGCTGAAGTTCGAATTAGTGTCTCTTTCGCGCCATGTCGAGACGTCACTGTTCGGTATAACGAGCCCCCCATCTGGCGTCGTTTATGAAAACCAGCTCCTCCCTTTGTTGTTGAAATTGTCAATCAGACAATCAGAAAGCGTTTCTGCCACTATTAACTAATTTTATTGAAAAATTAAGCAGCTAAAATATCGTTTTAATGCCGCAGACAAGTTTTAATAATAGTTTTAAATTCATGGAAATCAAATTTTCCACTTTTTTTTCTATCTGGGAACCTGAATTTCACGTCGTTTTGATTCTATACCTAGCATTGCACTTTAGATAATTTGTGACAATCGTGGCAATGGAGACGAAGTCTGTTCCTTTTCTAAATTTGATACATGTACCCATATAAATTCCTCGCGAGATCAAATATTCAATACGTTATTATTCCACGGAGGGAGGAGAGCATGTGGGAGCTTTGCATGTTACAATTCAAAATCCCTTTTGTTATACCGAATTACTATGATTATTTTAATCTCTTTATCCATATATTTCACACCCAGTCTGTTTATTTATCTGTCTTCCAGTCGAGCTTCTTTTTTCAAATTCCGAAATTATATATATATTTTTTTCTTATTCTTTCATCACACCGCATTTTCATATTTTAATCTTCAAACTCAAGTTCAAATTCCAGTCACAAACTCGGTTTAGCAAATTAAGCCAATTTGTGGTCTCGCTGGCAGCCGTTAAAATTCGTCTGAGGGAATTTTTTGTTTCTTCCCTCACTTTTCAATGGGTTTGTATATTCAAATTTTTGTAATCGGAGTCGAGGTGCATGAAAGGCGCTTACGCCGTTCAAAGAGTAATAAATTTTCGCCATTGAGCCAAGTTTATAGTCTGTGAATAACTTGTCAGGAATTCATTGGGTTAATTTAATGCTATTCGAGTTCTGTTTAACGATGAAGCTTTTAAAGCAATTTCGTTTCGATTGCGACAATCAATGCCGTTTAGCTTGTAGCAATGAACATGCGATGGAAAAATCTATAGTCAGTTAGTTAGCTTCGAATTTTAATTAACGTGCTAACAAACTGCGCACGTACGTCGTAATCACAGTTCAAAAACTCACCATTCTTCGAAACTTGCCGTCAATTATATTTTTTCGAAATATTTGGAGCTCGAAAAAATTATGCATTTTTTTTTTCTTTTTCCTAATACGCGAAATTTTTATTTAACAATTTTGAACGTTGATGTTTAAAATGAAAATACTTTCTTCTGCGAATATAATTTAATCCTGTCACACACAATAAGCGAATCAACGGAACAACGCGGATTCAACTGACAGCTGGTTTTACGCGCTTCTGCGGGGAAAAGTATTTCTGCAATGCTTGAAATCTATTTCTGTTACATTCCCTGTTATATTTAATATAAATACGTTATTCTGATTGTGATCAAGTTGACCGAGGAGGGGATGGGAAGAAGAAGAAGAAGAAAAATGTGATAATTTTATAAACTTGTGGACTCCAGCACAGAAGAATTCTGCACGTGATTTCTTGGCTAACCTTTGATGCTGGCGTGGGAGAGTCAGAAAGAGAGAGAGAAAGAAAGAGATATCCGCGAATTTTGAAAAAGCCTGCCGCGAGAATTATAAGTCCAGTTGCAAAAATATGAAAGTTAATTAGTGCAGATCTATAAATTGGTAAAGACATCTTAGCTTGCTATTCAACTGACTAAAAGTCCTGACCTCTATAACTGGACGGTTCGATCCGTTCTCTTGAATCAAAGGTGCTTCAATTCAGTTTTTTCATTTTATCTCGACAACTGTTGATACTATCGTAACGAAGGTCATAACAAAAAATGAAGTTTATTGAATTCTCTACAACAAAGGTTCAGTACATTTTTTCAATAACTTCAATAATTTTTGGGTAATACAGGGCTGAAACTATCGATATTTTTATTTCAGAACCTTGTGAGAATTATGTTCGTATTCACTGGTGTATTAGAGAAAAACTATCGGAAATACGAGAAAAATGTAATCAACCTTTATTGTAGAGAATTTAGTGAGCTTCATTTTTGATATAATAACCTCGGTGACGATAGGATCAATCGTCGTCGAAATATGATGAAAGAACTAAACTTCTATCAATTTCCTATGCATCGGAGACATTTTTTTTCTTCTATCTTCTGAAATTGCAAAACTTTGTCAAAAATATATCTTACCCCTATAGAAGGCGACGTTAATTATTGTCAATTACTACTGGTAATGGTAAGATAATTATGTTAAATTTAAAATTATCAACAAGTGCAATTATAATTGATATTATTATCGAAACGTTTCAAGTCAACGGTGTCAAAGGCTTGGCGTCGAACTTGTTCAGAAATTTGATTACCGTGCCAGATGTTATGTGAGCAATCTTGGGTATTACGATGAAGGAAGAAAAAAAAACAGAGACGTCAAATATAGCGAAAATTTTTTTTTTGACACGATAAAACATTTTGCGGTGAAATTTTTTTTCTTTTTTTTTAATCACTTGAATTTAGAAAAGTGTTCATATCATATAGCACAAGAGTATCTTTGTAAGCATACCTACCGCTCATGTAATTTTATACAAATTGACGAAAGGCTCGTAATACGTGAGAAATTCTTTTTTCACCTCAATTTTTCTCTGATGTCTAGATACATTTTTTATCGCGTTAAAAACTCGTATATTGTTTTTATATATAAAAGTTACATTGAGTAATACATGACGATGGATACGTTCTTTATGAGGGTTCAACGATTTGGGAAATGATGTTCAATAAAATGTAAAGAATTGTCCATCATTCTCAAATTTATCTACACCCATCATTCTACTCGTATAGGTTTTACTGATATAGGTATCTTATTCCTCAGAGTTTTCAACATTTTTTTTCTTTATGGATAGTTTTTCTTCACCAATTTGTTGAGGATCTTTAGTTACGTATAGTGTCTACGAATAAGTCGATCGTTGTCCATGAAAATATATGGAATTTTGTTCCGTCCTTATTTGATCTAATTGAAATTCTACCAAACCGCATAAAGTAGGGAGTAAAATCTTCCAATAATAATATTTTGTATCATTTTTATTTCGTATACTACAAGGTATATTATATATTTCTGGGATCGAAGCCAACTATAGTAGGATGACACGAGTCGCGTGCTTGCATGGCCTATTTATATTGAAATGTTGACTAGTATTTCTATTAAAAGGTTCGACCAGTCTATAAAAAGCTCTACGCAATGTGTAGAAGGGAAAAGAATCGTTTGAACAATGAACAAAAGTGAGAAAAAATAGGGAAAATTCTCTAGTAATTAAATTGTTCGAGTATAAAAAAAAATGTCTTTTCAAAGAAGTAGAAAAAAAAACACCAATCATGAATTGAACAAACTCTACCTATAATTCATTGTGAAAAAAAATTTGATCCTACCCAAAATCCATTCAAGCATTGTGTTAATTTTATGAGATTTTTCTTATTTCTTCAATAGTTTCGATCAACGCTATAAAATATGACTTCCCTCACAAAAAAAAAAAATTTTTTTTATTCATTCTATCGGCACTTATTCATTAATTATTCAAACAATAGTCTTTTTTACGTTCTTTCATTTTCATCGTGAGAGAAAATGAATGAATGAATGAGTAACATGGCAAACATAACATAGTCGTTCTTACAACGATAAGTGAATCGTGCGTAGAATGCTTACACACGCCCACGTGTTCATCCGGAATGATGACACTTGCATTTTTACACACGTTTAACACTGCACACATCGAACATCGGGTTAGGATGATTATAGCTACAGAATTATTATACTCATCTCGATGATTAATATAATCGTTTACCGCGCAGTTACGTTAATTAATAGGGGTAATCGTCCTCCTGGAGTTATATTTTCATGTTCGGTACTTCATCTTTGTCCGTTTGTTGTTTGACAATCGTTTTTCACATTGTTTTTCTTCTGTATCGTCGATTACAAATTTTCAGGTTCCACAGTCACTTTTTCATCAGCTATATAGGGTCTTATCTGGCATTGTTTGATAACGGCAATAACCTGTGTCGTTAATCAACAAGAACTTATTAAAGAGGTTTATAGTCATTTAGCTTCGACGTCGAAGTCTGAACCTAATTCTTCATCGTATTGATCAACGATTTTATACGTTATATGGTTGGATATTTTTTTACGGAAATGAAATTTTGATAATGTTGAAAAGTATTCGTAACAAATTTTGTTGGCAACTGGTCAGGCAAGAAGTCGAAGAATTTTATGGTCATACAAAACGAGACAGAATTAAAGATCCCCAGCGATTCTTTTTCTTCGTCATGTGAAAATCTTAATCAATGGAAATAGTAGCAAAACTTGTGAGGAAAAGTCAGGGATTTTTGTTTTTCAACTCTTTATACTGGCTCCATGTCTAATCAATGTAAAATTTCACGTTCTTCGTCTTCGTCATTATTCCCAAGGTATATTGTAATTATTCGTATCAGAGATTGGTCGTGGTTATCAATGCAAATTATTCGACACCTCAAAGAGCTTCGTTGTCTATTGTCAGCCAAGTCGATTATAAATCGTACAAAAGGGGTAGTTTATCAAAGAGTCAATGTTCATTATCTTTTCCATATTTTTCGGTAAACTTATTGCTAGTCATGGAGGTTCGTTCGAGGAACTGTTCAACACAGTTTTACTTGTCTTCCTCGATGCATGATCACCCCGCGTTGGCTATCTCTCAACTCCTTTGCTCGAACTACACCAAAAGTAACCGCGAACCATAGATGCGTAATTATCCTTTGACGAAACTTGGCGGAACTTTATGAAGGCGTTATATCACGGTTTCAAATGCTTTCGATCTACCTTCAAAAAATTCATACTAACAAATGAGGTATCGTTAATTTTTATTTGCAATAAATCTCGAAAGCTGTGTGACGATATATTTCCAACCAAAGTCACGTGTTCTCACCCTCGCGTGTGCGATTATTGGTTGATTAATTCGTATTCATGGTTTCAGCTGCCTGTTCGATACTGTACTTTGTTTTGTTACAACAATATTCATTCAGCCTGAATAATCGAATCGGTTCAATTAATGTCTCCATAATACGGACAATCAGGCTTCTCTCTCTGAATAATTTCTTCGAAAAAAAAATCAGCTTCACATTTACTGATTTCCTTTTATTCATTTACAATTAATAAAGATTCGTTGTGAAGAAACAATTTTTGGAGGTGTCTGGATATTTTTTTACTAATTTCAACATTGTTGGTGACTTAAAATTGTGAAGAGTATAATTAAATATTTTTCATGAATATTCGAGGTAGTAACATAATTAGCTTTTTTGCCTCTTTATAATACACAATTTTTCAACTCAGTCTACGCTTTCGTATATTTTTATTATAAATTTTTGTTCTTTAATTATCAAATTGATTCATATCAGAGCTAGTATTGCGATACCCTTTGCTCTTGGAGCATCAAACATGATCGAAATTAAAAAAATAATAATAATATAGCTGATAACAAAATAGTCAGTTGAGGTATTAAAAAATTTTTTTTCCTTATCACCGTCTATAATTCTGGATATGATTATTGAAATACCGTAAAATTCGAACAACACTAACACCGAAATCTTTACATAAAAGTATATAATGAAGCAGGTGAACCTGCTGAGGGAAGTTTTTCGATTCGAGATGTGAATTTTTTTTTAGAAATCGTTGATGCAAAAAAAATAAAATTTTTCATTTAAACTTGTAAGACACAATCTGGTCTCAGTCTCAGACACAGTCATTGGTGGGATAATTCGATTCTTTGAACCCCGGGAGTTTAAGTTGTCTTTGAAAAGTTCAACTTACCTGTTGCATTCGCAGTCGTTCTCTGTACCTCGTGTCTCGTATTCAAATTTTGTTCGATTAAAATCAGTCACTGATAGTCGTCTAATTACCGTTTCTGAGACCCTCTCTAAGGATCTTGAGGTATCGTTTCGTTGATAAAATTTCACCAAAGTTCACCTTGGTTTTCGTTTACTGCCATGGGGTGACGGTGTCGGAGTGCGTCCCGACCATCGGCGTCCCGGTACTAATTCAACAACCCCTACCCGAGATCCGGACCTCTCCCACCCTTAGGAAACAGACCAATAGGATTTCTTCGTACTTTGGTGACAAACCAATGGTAAAGTTATTCCGTATTTTTGTTGATATTTTCTTTTTTTTTTCTTTTTTTTTGGGGGGAGAATATCCGATGAATCAGATCCACATTGCATAAATATAAAATGTAAAAAATGCCATCATGTAGGCGGAAGAAAATAAAAGAAATAATATCACACGGCACCGAATCACATCCTGATATGTAACCTGGTACGATATCGCATCGGTTAGGGGCGTTGCGCTATAATAACCGTAATTGGTAAAACACGATCGACCTTCTATTAACTGATTGTTATTTTTATCTTATCATTCCAATTGTTCCGAGTTAGTGCGTGAAGGGGTTAGTATAGGGAGTTTTTTTTTTTTTTTCATTCATTTTGTCTAGTTTGTCGTTCTTTGTCAATGATAAAATTCCAAGTTTAACTATGAAATAAGTATGAAAGAATGAGGTTCTATATTCGTTAATTTCGTAACACGACCTATTTCTACGTTTGAATGACAAAAATAGGGAATCGAATAGTCTATTTTAAATCAGGTTTCGTTTAATATTTAGAACTTGAGAATCGGAAATAGAAAACAAAAATGTGCAACCGATAGAATGCATGTTGAAGGTATTTTTAGTATATAAATATGTATAACTTGGAAGTCGATATTTCACAACTGTTTGAACATTCCTTAGGAATTTCAGATTAACTATGCCCGCCCTTGTATATATTTTATATATTTACCTAATGAAATTATACGAGTAGGCGATCATCGTAGGAAGTGTAGAGATATTTAGTCAACGAAGAAAAACTTCATTCGCATTCCTTCACTTCACCTCGTCACGAATATATTTATCAAGTATTATATCGAAATATCTCGCACGATAGGTATCTACTTTTTTCTTTTCTTTTTTCATTTACCTCGAATGCACTTTGTAATATCCTAATGGAAATTATATCTTATAGATTATAATTCCATCTTCTCTTCGTGGCCTTCGTGCGGTCGTCTAGCCGAAGAGTAATTATCTATACGGTAATTTAACAAGAATTGAAGTCCTATGAGCCTGAAGAAACTAAACTTATAGATTATTGAAAATTATCCTAGCGGATAAATTGGTACCTTACACCTTCCCTAGATTATCGAACACATCGAATATGTTGGATGCTCCGAGATAGAAGCAACAAGTATTCGAATTAATTCAGCTTGAAGAGTGAATCAGAAAAATTGTTTGGAATTTTCATTCCTATTGTTCCTTTGTTCGGTTTGATTGAAATTCGAGAAAATTTTCTGTAAAAGGAAAGAAATAAAGGTTTTTTTATACTTCTAATTAACGAAATAAATTATGGACAAGGAAATGATGAAACACTGAACGGATATCTGAACCAGCGTTTGAGGTACCGGTAACACCGGTGTAACCTTGCGCAGTTTTGATTAAAATTACACCGCTGATCCTTTGTCCTTTAATTTTCTAAATCAATAAATGAGGGATCATCCAACAAATACGTTGACTTTGAGGGTAAAGGGGGAACTGTCTTATAGTGTGACAACCTGTTCCTACTCAAGAGGAAATTAAACATTCTTCATCCGTCACTCTCTCTCGCGGTCGTGGCGACGTTGATTGTGTTTTATATCCATTTGAAGAACCTTTAAAAACGTTATGAGGGAGGTTCTAAAATTCTTCAGAGGTGTAATAATTATTTTCTTTCAATCTCAACTTGTAAACTTCTTTTTTGACAAATAATTAAACGGTGTTTAATCATGGTATAGTACGACTATCTTAATATGACTGAGTGAAATTATTGAAATCCAGTAATTCGTTTTTGAGAATCGATATTTTCAATGTAAAATGATATGATTCTATCATCTCTTCGTGTAAAAGTAAAAGGATCAATGAGAATTTTGACCAACAGAAAAAATATCGTTTTATTGTATTAATGGTAGAAATAAAACGTGATACGATAATCTCAAGTCCCACGCTGAGTCGACCTAACGTTATCGGATAATAAGAGACAGGTTTCTCAGTACCCAACCTCTTCCAGACAATAGGAAATAAGCTCGAAAGAGACAGCCCCTCGTATTCGATACGGGCGATGACCCTGTGCAGTTGGTACACGGGACACAAACAACCTTTGCGGAAATTTACCAGCAGTCGTATTATATATGTTTTTTTTCCACGTAATGTCGTCACGTTCCATCATCCCTCAATCTTGGGGCATGAAAATTGGTCTCCCTGTGGGTGCCGCGGTCGTAAGATCCGAGGATCAGAATTGACATTTGTACCTATTGAAAGAATCAAATGTGTATACATTAATTCTGTATTCTTGTATATCCATTTAATGACATGATTGAGATCGTTAAATCATTAATTCATATTATTCATAAAATATTACAGTTTATATTCGTCGAGAATATTCATACGTATAATACAGTTTCATTTTATATCTTATTACGATTCTAATTTAAAAAATAAGATCCTGTTCAATTCTCAATATCCTCTCTGATCTCGGGGAATTGAATTTATTTTATTTAAAAAGTGTCACGACTACATCAGAGTGTATTTCTTTCTTTCTATCGCAAGACTTTACTGAGCACAGTTCTTAACTGTTTAATTGAAATATTGTCTTCTAAATCGGCAGTTTAACAAGTATGAGAATACGAACAAATAAATGGCTTCGATATAATTTGACTGGTGAATATAGTTATTCGATTACTTCACAGCTTAATTTTTGTGAATAGAAAAGTATAAATATTACCTCGCTTGTAATTTATAGACTTTTTAGATCATAAATTTATAGAATTAAGAATAGAGAATCGAATCTTTATGTGAAACAAAATTTCGATTTTGGGTTATGCCTAACGGCTATTTGTATACCTGATAACTTATAACAGTTAACCTAGTCCTTCCCAGAACTGCATTCCTCTCTGATGTTGGATACGATGATACATTTATGTAGAGCATCCAAATTGGCCCGAGTTCAAGGCTACCCACGATTCACACAGTTTTTGTTTTCAATATATTTTTTCTTTCTACTGATACGACACGCAGGAATTCTTTCTTCTCCTAAATCCTTCGAGGTTTGAACTGGAAAACATTATTTTTAATTTTTTTATACATGCAGAAAATGAGACCTTGATTATAGATATAATTAATTTAATATTGTCATCATCAGGAATAATATCATTCTAAGAATATAATGTGAAGAGTTTCAAATCTGGAATTGAGAAGAAGAAAAAAAACATATGATTTGTCGAGTTATTTGATTGCTGTATTCTGCGAGATGGGATTTAACCTCGTGAGCCGATGCAGCAACGGCGGTATTTGACGTAAATATTTTCACGATATATAGGAAACAAGTAACAAACACGTTGTCAGAGAATATATTTTCAACCATTTATATTTAGATTTCTTAAACTGAAATTTAGTTATAATACCGCATTTCTTCCCATATCCTTGAAATTCTTCAACACTTATTCGTCACGAATCCTCCTTCCGTTATAGATTTGTCACGTGTGTATTTCACTCTCAATGAATCCACAACTTTATTATTATAAAAAATAT
The DNA here is from genome assembly GCA_018420115.1 of Euura saliciscinereae. Lineage (NCBI taxonomy): Eukaryota > Metazoa > Arthropoda > Insecta > Hymenoptera > Tenthredinidae > Euura > Euura saliciscinereae. The sequence goes on from JAFFZH010012509.1 coordinate 18,289, forward strand.
TTCAAAATTTTTGAATATAATTCATGCGATTCAAATCTTATATTGAAAAAGCAAAAATTAGGCCGCGTTCGTCTTTATGTCCTCAAATTATTATTATTATATATATCGTGCGTTAAACTCCTTGTTGAATAATTAATGCTATCAGTCCGAAGATCTGATTAAGTGCGCAGTTTCCAGTAACCGAATGTCAAAGCTCGAATCTAACGACTACGTAGAATCTATAAGCGGATGAGGATGTTGTGTGTAATCCCATAATCATCTTTTGTTCTAAAATCTACACCGACAACAACCCCTTCAGATGACGATTACGTGTTATTCCCCCAATCCCCGAATCACTCCGATCGACCCTGCTACATACTCGCATCAATGTAATTAACACTTGAACTATTCGCACTTGCATGGGTAAATGTATGAGAGTAATTAATTTTACGGTTAGATAAGTTTAAGCAAAAATCTAAATTTTAACATACAATGAAAAAAAAAAAGTAGGACGTGTGAAAATTATCACGTGTGTATACTATGAGTCGGCAGGTTGAACAACTTCATATCAATTTCAGGTGTAGATTGCGTCACGTCGAAGCTTTGTTTTTGCTTCGAGAGAGAAAAATAAGAGCGAAAGAGATATATCATAAAATAACGGTACTTTCAGCCGTTATTCAATAGTTTACAACTCGTCAACTGAATTGAATAATTTTTTCTCTCTCTTCACTTGCAATATATAATTCAATTGATAAAAATCTTTTTTTTTTTCATATATTGCAGGAAGGTACGTCGGCTCGAGGCCTATAAAACTACGAAAAAGTTCCTGGAAGCAGAGGAACTTGGACAGTGTCCGGAAGAAGGAGAAAGAAAAGCAGGCACTGATCGGTCTGCTGACTGGTCGATGATTGTGCCGCGCGCCTGATCGTATTTTCTATAATTGATATAATAACAATAATAATAATAATAATAATAATAACAATAATGAGGTGTACATATTAATCTATATGAAATATTATTTCGCGTTATGTATTTAGCTATTTATAGTCTCAAAAATGCGGAGATCGAAATCCAGATAATAACCTAAGAGTACATCCGGTGAAATTTGAAGAAAAAAAAATCGGTCGATCAGTTATAACACCGATTCTATTATCTGTCAGTCTAAATTGACACAGATCGTATTAGAAGCTCGTTTATCTGCTTTAAGGGGGAACACCGATAAGATGTATTTTTAGAAGTATAATAAAATAGAATCTGACCAAGAAGAACGGAAATAAAAATTTGAGCACATCATAATGAATTGGATTATGTCAATAAAATTCGTATTATTCTACTTTTCTATTAGCACGTGTTTCTCGTTTTCTCTCGTATACGATATCACCTGATCAATGTCGTCGTCTCGTAATTTTCGAAGCTATAAAGTTCTACGAAATATACGTGCTAATTTTTCAACACGTTCAGATCACACATTTCCACGAATGGACGTTGGAGGAGTGAATTAAAAATCACGATGCTGGAAAAATATAGATCCTGTGAGCTATACTATTTCAATTTCTGAATTCTTGGCATATTTTTTCAGTGGAAAAATTCAAGGGGATTCAATTACAATGGTGGTAAAATATCAACGAATCACATATTCGCAGAATATTATTCGTCTCTACGTGTATTCTACACATTTCGCAACAATTCCTTCACCAGATTACATTTTTTTCGCATCAAAGTAGAGTGAAAAGAACATGTCTGCCGAGGGAAAAATAAATACTTGAAATAACGTGTCAATAGCTCGTGAAATATTAAGAAATAACTGAAACAATGAGAAATAAAATAACTGAATTAGTAAGGAATAACTCGAATAATGAGAAATAAATGAAATAATAAGAAATAACTGAAAAAATGAATGAAATAACGGGGAAAAAAATGAATTCAAAGTTTTCAAAAAAAGTTGAAATGATTTGAAATAAACAAAAATAAATTATAATAATTTGAATTATTTCACTAAACAAAAAAATTTGTCAGTCAAATCTTGAGTTATTTCCCCCTCAATTTCTGCCCATAAAATATAATCTGGCAGTCGTTGAATTTCGGGAACGAAGCAGCAGTGGTTGAAATATAATGCGAAAAAAACCACCTGTAAAAATATCGATAAGCAAAAGTATTTAAAAAAAAAAAAACGCATCACACATCGATTAATCCTCGACGACTTCAATTCTTGTCAAATTATCTTCCTAAATGCATAATTTGATGGTCGAAAATGTCAGCAAAGGATTTTCCTGAAGGCGAGGGTGGAGAGGGCGGGGAAGAAGACCGCAATCCTCTTGGGGTAGGTGAAATCTAATGTATATTGATGTTTTTTTTCGTCTTGTTTTTCTGAACGTAACCGCAGTTCTTGATGCAAAGAGCTTTCGGTCGTTTATTCGAGAATAAAATTTAGGAATACGAAGGGGAAAGGAACGATCATGGCGACAGACACGGTCAGGGTAAAGCCTTGCTCCCGAACGGTGACATGTACGTCGGTCATTACTGCAAGGGACTACGCCACGGTAAGGGTTTGTACGTTTTCCGTAACGGGTCCCGATACGACGGCGAATGGAGACGCGGTTTGAAACACGGTCAAGGATCGTTTTGGTACCCGGATGGAACCAGGTACGAAGGTAAATCTTCATTCGTCGAGCGTACGAGTTCCAATGACTGAATACCAGAGTGGAAATAACAGGCGACTGGAAACGAGACACCAAATACGGCTTCGGGGCTTATCACTACGCGAACAAGGACGTGTACGAAGGATCGTGGAAGAAGAACCTCCGGCACGGTATGGGCACGTATTTGTACGCGGCGACTGGGACGAAATTCATGGGCACGTGGATCAAAGATCGTATGCAGGGTCCGGGCCAGTTGATACATCCTCGACATCGTTTTCACGGATTTTGGGAACTCAATCAGGTCCAGCTCTCATCGAAGCTTCGACCAAATTCAGGGGTTGGTACGCACAGGGGAAAATTGGAAACCGGGAAAAGCCAGGAAAATTCATACAACAGAGAAAAGTCAGGAAAGTTCATACAACAGGGAAAGTCAGGAAAATTCATATAACAGAGAAAAGTCAGGGAATTCCGAAAATAGGATGGGAATTTATCACTTGAGAACGATCAAGAATTATTCTTTCTAGAATATGCTGCATTTCTCGTGTGTATCGATGTTGATTTGAGAATGGATTCACTTCCTTGAAGAAGATTCGATGTTGAGCACTTGAGTAAACAAAAGTTTGTCAGTATTTAAGGGCCAACGAGGTGTTTAGACGTTGAAAATGAGCTAGAAAAATCTTATTTAGTGACTGAAAAACCTGAAAAAGTCATGAAATTTTGTGCTCCAAAAATCGTACCAACCCTGCATTAATTATTCTCGTTCACCAATAATCAGTCTTTAAATTCTCGGGTTCAATTCTCAGCCCTACGGCCGAGGGTGTTTTACCTTCGAGACCAACTGCATGCAGCACGGACACTACATCCACATCCGCGATCCCGAATACGACGAGGCCGACGAAGAGGCTGACAGGATGGCAGCGGTGATCATCCCTGCTCTCTTCAAGTTGATCAGAATTTATATTCTATTCTGACGTGAGTCCGCGATCTTGCAGGAAGAAACTGCTGCAAGGACGTCTCAGGAAGATCAGAACGTAGCCGACAACTTGGAGCCTCTGAAGGATGGAACTTCACCGCCTAAGCCACCGGTACTTGAGGAACCCTTACCCTTGAAAAAGGGCATCATTCCTCTGTGGAGAGCCAGATATATAACTGCGTACAATCCTGATCTTCTTCCACCGGAGCCAGTACCTCTGCAGGAAGAGGTAGGGTCGTGTGGATGTGCCTGTTTTTATTTTACCACCGCGAGAATAACGGATGGAATCAATATGGTGGTTCATACTTACAGTATCCCAGGTAGCACACTTATCCTAACGTTGACTATCATTGTCTTTGCTTAAAAGTCTTTGATCAACTGCAAATCTGATAATAGTCGACTTTTCGATATTCTCTATAGTCTGACTGTTGAGAGGACATACGTGAACTCTTTTTCAGCGTATACTCGACTACTGGCTTGACATAAGACAGTCAATACGTTTTTCAGTCTGCATTAAGTCCATGAAGGGATAAAAGTGCGCTACCTTGGTATATTATCTACTGTGAAGAGAGAAAGTATTGAAATATCTTCAGAATCCGAATCTTGAGAAGCACAGGTGGTATTGAAAGCTGTTTTTTTCGTTAGTGGAATATATCACCAAAATCGTCAAAAGTCTAAAAGACGGGGGGAAAAACTCCGGTAAAAAAGTTTTTAGACAGATTCTTATAGATATGGATGATGCGTGAAAAGTTTGCGAAATGAAGGTGTGAAATTTCACGTCACGTCACATCAGACGCAGACCTATGATCATCTTTATAAATTGCGTTTCTCCATTGTTTCTGTCACTTCATTTTCGTATCCTAGCTTTTCTTCTCCTTTTCTTAGTTGAATGTATAAAAAAAAAGTCTAGTGATCCAGCATAGATAAAATATGCCACATCGGTGATTGAAACCGATCCTGAGAACTAGATGATTACAAAAATTGGCTCGTGGCCAAAATGTAATTCAAAATTGAACCATATAGTAACTAAAAAGTTCCAATTATCCGGTCAAAAGGAATTAAGTTGACTTGCTGGAGCTTAATTATATGGATTCATGTTATTAATTCATAAGACAGTCTGTCTGCAGTCTATTGATCAACATGAAATTCGGTTCGACTTTTATTTAGCTGATAAAAGTAAACTGATATCAGCTGTTTATATTTGAAGATTTGAATTAATTTTAGCAAACTTATCCTACAGGCGTCCCTGCAATCGCTAGTAGATAAATGCGAGGACGATGTCTCGTTCGAAGACGAAGAATATTTGAAATACGAAGAAGAAGGAGAAGCTGAATATCGCGGAGATGATTTCAATGGGAATCGTGATTATTTCGATTACGATGACGCTACGAGTGCAGGAGCTGTCTCTATAGAAGCTGTGTAAAATCAAATCGAATATGCTCTCCGCAGAACACGAGTTTTCAAATTTTCGCGGTCAATTTCTCGTCTTAATTGTGTGTACAGTTCAATAAAATCATCACCAAAACCCTATTTTCGACGACAATCTTTCATCAGGATTGAAAAAAAGAAAGTATCCTCGCTGTATTCTGTATTAATAATTTTGTCTTTTTTAGAGAACATCAGGCCGAAGAGCTTCGGACTATTCTTAAGAATCTTATCCCATAATTTAAATACGTTGTTGTTTAAAGTTGTGATTTTACAATTAATGACACGCTCAGAGACAAGTATGGTAATTATAGTTCGATCCGTGTCACTATCTAGGTCCTACTTTATTTCGCTTGTTCCACCCTAATCAAATCATTTCACTAGATAAAAATTTGAATCGTGATCTGCGAGATCGATGCATCAGTTACGCCTTAGTTACCGCAGCCGAGCTTACACGTGAAAAAGATCATCCGTGGCGCCACCCAGAAACAATCTATTCGAACTACTCGGGTCTTGGTTGCGATCTCTATCTTCAGAGTCGATTTACAATTGGCGTGAATAAATATTTAGACAATTTTCCAGATATGTTTAGCCAATCGTAAACCGCGACGCGATGATGACGATGATTATTACGTAACGATCACCTCGATGTGAACGAGGCTTGAAACAGTTGAACGCTGCGCAGTAGCCGAGGCGCGAAATTTGAATCGTTTACGTCAAACGAGGTGCTTTAACTCGTGAATTTGAATAACATAAGCTATTTTCGGTAAATCAGCTGCTCACGATATTCTCAATCGAGTCGAAACAGGCCACAGATAAAATATTCCAATACACGGAGCCTCAGCCGAAGGATTATCGCAACAATCTGCTTAGGGTTATCCTGTTTCCGTTTCCCGCTAAATTTTCTGATTCCGGCGGCATCCCAAGCCTGTCGGCGTGCATTCAATACCCATCGCACGAGTGTCGACACTGAGACTCGTTGCACCGTCAGAAAATTTAATTTTTACGGTGTATCAATTCAATCGAAGCTTGATAGCGTAATCGAATCGAAAATGGTAATCTCCGGCAAGATGTACGTCTGCAAACGAGGTAAGCGACGTTCTTATTATCACAATATACACACACTCTCAACAACAGACATTTGAACGAGGGAATTGTCGGTTAGAAATTATCATGATCACAAAATAATCACATCCTACTATCAAGGCTATAATTTATGAACTGTATTCATCATCGCAGATGGACGAAAGGAGAATATCCACTTCGACAAAATAACTTCAAGGATACAGAAACTATGCTACGGCCTGAATATGGATTTTGTAGATCCGGTAAGTGTTTCTCTGACCTGATTAAAAACTCCTTTATACCAGCGATGATCAATTCTGACAAAATATTCGGATGAAAAAAGTCCACCGCTCTTATTCGTCGATGAAAAATTTACTTTATTACTATTATATTTTTGCTTCGCAGAATTTACTTCACGCAATAACCGATAGATCGAGAACTGCAAGGGCTTATTTCAATTATGCTAAACCTAAATCTTGATTTTTCAGGCCGCGATTACCTTCAGGGTAATCAACGGACTGTATTCTGGCGTGACGACGGTTGAACTGGATAACCTAGCTGCCGAAACCGCCGCCACAATGACCACAAAGCATGCCGATTATGCCATCTTGGCTGCTAGGATAGCTGTGTCTAATCTTCACAAGGAAACTAAAAAACAATTCAGCGGTGCGTCGATCTACGATTTCGAACGAAATTTGTAGGAAAATGAATGAATTTATCTTCTCATTTTTCAGATGTAATGCACGACCTGCATCACATGGTTAATCCGCACACAAACCTGAAGACTCCGATGGTCAGCGAGCATTATTACAATATAATACAGAAACACGCGGACAGATTGAACTCCGCAATCATTTACGACAGGGATTTCAGCTACAATTACTTCGGCTTCAAAACCCTGGAGAGAAGTTATCTCCTGAAAATTAACGGCAAAGTCGCGGAGAGGCCACAGCACTTGTTGATGCGCGTCGCGGTCGGAATCCACGGAGAGGACATAGACAGGGCCATCGAAACTTACAATCTTCTGTCAGAGAGATACTTCACCCACGCTTCTCCGACTCTCTACGCCGCCGCTACCCCAAGACCCCAGATGTCTAGGTGGGTGATACGAAACTGTTTTGATACGTTTCAACAAGAATTTGATACGTTTCACATTCTCATTGTTGATACTTCGTTTCAGTTGCTTCCTGATCACAATGAGAGACGACAGTATAGAAGGAATATACGATACCCTGAAGCAGTGCGCACTGATCAGCAAATCTGCCGGCGGTGTCGGACTGAATATCCACTGTATCAGAGGCAAGGGGACTTACATAGCCGGAACCAACGGAGAATCGAGTGGTCTAGTACCCATGTTGAGAGTGTACAACAACACTGCGAGATACGTTGATCAGGGAGGAAACAAACGGCCAGGTGCCTTCGCGATCTACTTAGAACCCTGGCATTCGGACGTCTTCGAGTTCTTGGATCTGAAGAAGAACACCGGGAAGGAAGAGGTCAGAGCCAGAGAGATGTTCTACGCTCTTTGGATACCGGATCTCTTCATGAAACGTGTTTTGGACAAGGGAGTATGGAGCCTCATGTGTCCTCACGAATGCCCAGGCTTGTCCGATGTCTGGGGTGAGAAGTTCGAGGAGTTGTACACGAGGTAGAAATCAGGAATTCGTATCAGTCGGTCATTTTTGGCACAGGTGATCATACAATTTGTTTTCGTTTTACAGATACGAGAAAGAAAAGCGTTACAAGCGTCAAGTTGCGGCTCGTGACCTCTGGCTGGCTATAATGAACTCGCAGGTCGAGACCGGAACCCCGTACATGCTCTACAAGGATCACTGCAACAGCAAATCCAATCAGCAAAACGTTGGAACGATAAAATGCAGCAACCTGTGTACCGAGATCATAGAATATTCGAGCCCAGACGAGGTCGCCGTGTGCAATTTGGCCTCCGTCGCTGTTAACATGTTCGTCAACCCGGACAAGACTTACGATTTCAAAAAATTGAAGGCCGTCACTAAGATCGCTGCCTACAACCTGAACAAAATCATCGATATCAACTACTACCCAATTCCAGAAGCCGAGAGGTCGAATCTCAGACATAGGCCCATCGGTGAGATTTCAGTAATCACGCAAATTATCTCAGTAACGTTAATCCCCGGAATTTGAACAATATTCGAATCTATTTTATCAGGAATTGGCATCCAAGGGTTAGCCGACGCCTTTCTTCTGATGCGTTATCCATTCGAAAGCGAAGAAGCTCAAAAACTGAACATTCAAATATTCGAAACGCTCTACTACGGAGCGTTGGAGGCCAGCTGCGAAATTGCTGAGAAGGAGGGCGTATATCCGACTTACGAGGGGAGCCCGGTCAGCAAGGGGGTAAGTCAGGCCTCTACGTTTCTACAATTCTCAACGAACAATCAATATATCTACATATTTCTTTCTATAGATACTGCAGTACGACATGTGGAAAGTAACGCCAACGAAACTTTGGGACTGGGCAGCTCTGAAGGCGAAGATAGCCAAGCATGGAATAAGAAATTCGCTGCTGATTGCACCCATGCCAACGGCGTCGACGGCGCAAATTCTCGGGAACAACGAATCGATCGAAGCTTACACCAGCAATGTCTACACACGGCGCGTTCTGTCAGGAGAATTTCAGATCGTGAATCCTCATTTGCTGACTGATCTCACGGCCAAGGACCTTTGGGATGAGGATATGAAGAACGAAATCATTGCAAATAACGGATCCATCCAGGTCTGCTCGCGACTAGATTGATCGGCGATGAATCACTGCCGGAAAATATTTCATGTGTGATATTTATCGATAATTTTTGTTATGAACAGGACATCGATCGCATACCTGCAGACTTGAAAGCTCTGTACAAAACTGTGTGGGAAATCTCTCAGAAAACTGTTCTAAAAATGGCTGTTGATAGAGCGGCGTTCATCGACCAGTCGCAATCCTTGAACATCCACATGGCCAAGCCAACGACCGAGAAACTAACATCGATGCATTTTTACGCATGGCAAAACGTGAGCGACTTATCTTACTTCGTTATTCGTCGAAAGAAAATTCTAATATTCATGTTTCCGTTCAATTATTCTCAACAGGGTTTGAAAACTGGGATGTACTACCTCCGCACAAAGCCCGCAGCTAACGCTCTCCAGTTTACTGTGGATAAGTCGAAGCTGAAGGACGCTAATTCTACGCTCAACGGCGATCACACTCCCACAAAGGCACATGACTTGTCGGACTACGATTCACCCCAGCGTCGTGAAAAGCTGGAGAAACTGCGATTGAAGCAGCTTGAGGAAGAACGTGAAAGAGAACTGGACGCCGCTCTTATTTGTTCGAGAGAAAATGGTGACGAGTGTATGGCGTGCGGTTCTTAGAATCGTATCACGACTCGGACGCGATACTTGTCTGATATTCTTGTGTACATATACAAACGAAAAACTGATTTTTTACGTTTGTTAGAAAATTGAAATCCTCGGGGGTAGGAAGGCGAAACTAAAAACTTTACTATAACGATTAGGCGTACTTGAATATAAGATTAAAATCAGCATTAGTGATACGATAATTTTTCTTTAGCATTTTATATGTAACTGAACTCGATATACACAAAGCACTTCAACGAGAAAACTTTACTCTACGTTAATAATATTGTTCACTAGTATATTTGTGCCTTATACATCGTTAGTTTATAGTATATCAATCACCGTGTTCAATAGATTTGTAGAACAGTGTTCTCATCTCTCAATTCGGATAAAATGAACGTTAGATTAAAGAAATGACTAGCAAACATATTGTCTATTATTTATAAGTTACTTAATAATTATCATTTGCAATAACATTTATTTTTTATTCACAATTCTTCACTTATCATAGTTAAAAAATTTAGTGAATAGTTTATTTGTGTGTTTCGTATGAAATTTCAACCTGTTATAACGATCCAAAAATAACTTGATTACGAGTTTTTATAAGCGTTCAAAGAATCGTGTGTTATCGATTAGTTAGCGGTACCTTCATTTTTATTTAAATAAATCTTTCAAAGTATGAATAATTGCATTACATTCTTATTTTCCACTCTTTTCTCGATTAGTTATCCAATTATATAAAAAAAAAAAACGTCCACTTTTTGGAGGTGCATGAAAATTACCTCGACGTCTGCGAAATGAAATTTTCGGCACAAATAATGCTTCTTAATTGTCTTACACAACATTGCAACGAGGATCCAACAACTGGAGATGAATAGGAAGAAATTAGATGGGTGGAAAACTGGAGGAAATACGTTCGAATAAATTGTAAGCAACGTGTAACATTATTTATTATTTTTTTATTCAAGGTATTTCGAATTAAATGTTTACAAGCAATAATATATAAGTAAATATATGAAATAAAAAGCAAAAAGAAAAAAAAACTCAAATCAGACGTTACACCTCTTTTACATTGGCCACATTTTCTCTTATTCATGATTCGGCTTTCTTTCATTAATTACTTATTTTTTTTTCTTAGTTTTTCTTCTTATTTATTTTTTCTCTCTTAATTTGTACTTCTCTTGGAGCAATCTTGTGCCTTACTATACCTTATAAGAAAATCATTCGTTCGATTGCTTGCCCAACACTGACAGATTTGCGAGGTTTTACTATGTTAACGTTTATGAAAAATTATAGTATATCCAACTTTGCAGCTTGGTTCGCAGGCTACCCGTCTATCTAGCTTTCTTTCTATCATCAATATTGATAGAATAAATGTTTATACTTTCAACAAACTGTAATACAACTCGTATCTCAACAAGGTATATATCAACCAAAAAAACCCTAAATTACTACATTCTTACTTAAATGAGTTGAAAACTCAAAAAATTTAATACAGTCGACGCACCGATGGAATCAAAGTCATAGATGTATCACACTCTCGTTACATCCGTGACAGTGTTCGAAGGTTTCGTCGCAGCTATAGTTTTACAGTTGAATAAAAAAAAAATAATCTATAATCATAATTGAAAATAGATAACCGAAAAATAATGACGTGAGAAAGAAAAAACCTTAATGCGATCAGATATACAAATATTAATAATGCCACTAATCTATAGTAGTATGATTCAGCGAATCAAGCTGCATCGTTTTTATAATAATGATATTCATATATATGTATAATAGTGCTCAGTAAAATTATAGTTTAATAGTAAATTAATATTTAATAATAATTATTACCAATAATAATAATAATAATAATAATAATAATAATAATAATTACACACCACTTCTAATTAATAATTACTGGAAATATACAAAATGTGTAGAAAAAGGAAAGTAAACTGTTTTCATAGCTTATTATGTGTGTTGTTTTTTTTTTGTTTTTTTCTTTATATATAAAGGTAAATACATAAATGTATCGATGTGGTACCATGCGTTTCAAGATATTATCTTTAAATTTAGTCGAACATATGGAGAACTGTATTACGGAACAAAAACAAATACGTTGCATATCAAGTTACATAAATTTGCAACACAGAATGAACAAACATCAATCCACGATATGAAACAGCTGTATTATTAATAACAACTGTGTAATTAATTTTTCGATATCCGAACGTTAATTGAATAATGAATAAACGGTATAAAAATCTATTTATTGCCGGAGAATACCCAATGTTGTTACGTCAAATGAAATCGTAATAATGCCAATAAATTAAGTGGACCAATTCTGGTGCACCATTATTCAATAGCACCCACGTTCATATATAAATGCGATATTACACGCATCTAGTTTCTTTTGTATTGCCCCTGTGCTGCTTATTTAAAACTCAATTATTTATCGACTAATTCCAAGTTCTCTATTTGTCCAAAATGGGAGATGAATTTTGAAACTCACGGTATGATTTATGTGTACTATATTGTAGCATTCATATTCATGTTTATGTTTATATGTAACTATAAATGTTTTAACGATAAAGCAATATACAAAGGTATGAAGACTTCTTTTACTTTGCTCATTGATAATAGGGGTTTTTTTTCTTCTTTTTTTTCTCTCTTTTTATAAACAGCGTAATCTGCATAGGTATACACGATAAAACACAGCGGCCGGTTTACCTACTAATCAATCTTTGTCTCACTTCTCTAATTAAACAACTTCACCGTTGCCAGTTTAGTTAGTTTAGTGAACGCAAAACAATGAATATACAGTGACAAAGGTAAGCATTAAATGCGGTCAATGTGTGTCTGACATATTCATCTTCTTATGAAAAAACATTTGAAAGACAGAAGAAAAGCTGCTTTATTAAACCCCCAAGAAATGAGACTATTTTCAAAAAAAAACAGTATTATAATTATCACTTATATTTCATAGTATGACGATTAGCTGATGAATATCCCGCTTCTATTGTTATTTGCATCCATTTGTAATATTTCTTTCATTACATACAAACTTTCAGCATAGCCTTATAGTATTATAATTAAAACAGTATGGTCAGCTTTATAATTAGATCAGCATAAAAGATCTATAATATTGGGGAGCCCTGATTTATAAGGTATAAAAAATCCAGAAAAGATTTAGGTATTATTTTATATATCCAATTTAGATATAATAATATATTAATGAAATCTATATAATATATTTAATATTTACTCGCCGCGAACTGACCATTCTGTGATAACGTTACAAATGCAACTAAAATCGTCAAAACTTCAACATGCCCAATTTTGTCTACCTATCAAATAATTAATTTAATTCTTAATTATCCTTCTTATTATCATTACAATTTTTGTCTCCTAAAATTTGTCTAATTTCACCTAATCATTTCTTATTATTTCCTCATCATTATTTTTTTTGTTAACAGTCAATGTTAACATTTTTTTTTCCTTTTCTAATATCAAATTTTTTGTGTGGAAATGCTGAATTACGTTTTGACGATTTTAGTTTAAATATATATATATATATACATATATTTTTCAATTCAATTTATATTGTAATGACTGACGGAGGCGACAATTGTCAGTAGATATACGACAAAGAAGTCACCCTAGGTTTTCCATAGATTTAAACTTTTCTTTTCTTACAATTCTTCAATCCACGGAATGGATGATATTATAGCAAAGAGATAACGTGACATATGTATGTAATATACATTTTTTTTTTCTTTTTTTTTCTTTCATTTTTTTTTTTCAAAGTAATAATGACAACTATGAATACATCGTATGTTAAATGTTATTAATTATTATAGTAATATATCAGTAAATAGTAACCAGTAAAATGATAATCGTCATAATATAATGAAGTTTATAAATACATCACAGAGATTTATGTTTTTTTTTTAATTTCTTTTTTAATTTCAAATTTCTTTCAATATATTCATAAATCTAGAAAGTGCATTGGGAATTATTCGATTGAATATTTGATCGACGAAAATCAATCTATGAATTTCATCTTTAATCGACATCAATCTCAATAAATCCAAAGCACTCACTTGATATTATCCCTTTCATTCATTCATTTGAATGGATTTATATGTACCGATGTACGAATTGAGTGTTGAATAGAACTCGGAATTATTGTTGATAATACAAGTAATTATTATTATAATTTTCTTTTTCTTTTCATTTAATATCTGTTATTAAATCAACACATGTATTTGGTAATAATTTTGATTGATTGAAAGCAATTCGAGTATCTGTATATTATGTAATATAACAGATTTGAAAAAAAATGTCTGAGCTCATGTATACGTATGTGGTTGTGAAATTTTTTTAATCAGTATGCCTGTTGTGTATATTCAATTATAAATGTGTACAATTCATGTCGGCAACAGTCTGTTCTATGGTAACTGTGTTTACAAACCGCGATCAGTAATTTATTGGTTCAAATGTGATACAATTATAAACCAGTATTTACCCATACGATGTAAACACAGTATAAGTGAGGAACTTTTTACTTTTTACTTTATGCCCGCGAACGCCGGTTTGTTTTCTATTTTAATTATAGCCTGATTTTCTTTACTTCAGGTTCGGATGAAAGTCTTTTTTTTATTCTTTCCATTCTTCTTTAACAAAAATAATGATGAGTTAAGTATATTCAACTTTTAATTAGTTTCTTTATTTCATATGACAATAATCGGAAGGATTTTTTTTTTTCATAGAAATGGGATCATTTTTCAAGAATGTTAGACGATGTATACTATACACTAGCATATAAAAATTGGATCTTATGAATGCCGAGTAATCTCAATATAAGAAAAGAAACGAAGTAACAATCACATCAAAAGTTTTAATTGTTTCGTAACTACCATCCTATCCTAAAGTAAGAGAAAACTGATTCGTACGACTAAAGTTTGACATATTTTTCACTTTTATTTCTTGTATCATTTTTCTTCGTCATAAACCGGGTATCGATTTCGTATAATCTATACGTGTCTGTACTGATTGTAGAATAAGAAAAATGTATTTCAAACAGACCAAACATTTTCACAGTACTACTATAATAATATTCCTCGTTATATATCCACACTTATACGCCCGTATTAAACACTACTCAGTTCTGTTCCTGTATTCAAACCGGAACACATTTCCTCTCCGTCATTCATTCTAGATCTTAGCTATCGGCAACTGAATCCATTGGATACAATTCCAGAAGAACACACACATCAGTTTTAAACGGATTAATTTTTGTCATTCAGATATTGCATATCGGTGAGAGATTATGCTCGATCACAATGGATACATGATTTGATCAAATCTTCTAATATCGACAAAAGTCAAACGTTCATGCTTTCAATAGGATTTTCAATATTTCAATCCCCAATCGCTACACGCAGCTTTCAAATTATCTACACTTAATATTAATTTCGTACTCGGTCACTCATTATCTGTACAGCCTAATCCACTCGCCTGAATATACTATGAGAATTCATCGATGATTGTTTAATGATAATGTCTACTACCCAGCCTACATCCTGCAAGTCGTACTTCGTTGAAATTCATTCAACAAGAAGTGAGACGAGAACCGTTAATTTTCTTAATTTTCTTCATAAAATACAAAATGTACAACAACACTTTTTCTCGTATACTATAATCAAAACCGATCATGTTTATAAATTTATAAATTTTATATAAAAAACATATTTCAAGCCAAGTTAGAAATTATAAAAACTCAACGCTTTCAGACAAGCTCTTACCGTAAATTATCACCCGACCGAAAGTTAGAGTACAGTTTCACGAACCACACTACGGCTTGCTCACTTCTTGAATCAATTGAAAGTGTCGGAGAAGAGGTACCAGTATTGACCGTTCTGTGTCTAAAACTTATCTGATTTCGTATAAAGAAATGAAATCATCAAGATTGAGATTTTGAATTAGAATTGTGACTTTATTCCATGTTTAAGTTTGTGAGTCGACACTCTTCTCCGTAGACAACTTTTAGATGTATGAAATAAATTTGAAGTTGTATCTTGCACGTCTGTATAAAGTTGGTATTTTCGTTTGTACAGTACTAATGTGCATACGCTAATTTTCATATTCGAAATTGATCTAATTGATATAATTTAGTTGGTTGAAAAACCATGACTCAAAAATAATAATAAGAAAAAAAAACTGTGCCTAATTATTAAAAATTATTACAATTTGGTATCCGCTCGCCCTCCAATTTACATAACGAATAGAATTTAATAAATAATTTAATACATTCGATAGAAATTTAGTAGCTAAGCCTACGCACACTTGGAATACACATCGAAGTAATCTTGTGAGTGGTAAAATGACGAAAAACATTTTGGTCATGCACGCACTAGGTCGTCAATTTCAATTTACATACAGTATACATGTATATATGTATATGCACGAGTAATGTGTAGACGCGAGTTTTTCTCCTTCTCTTCCCATTCAGATACATATACATATATACACACACGAGGGTTTGTGTCTTTCTGCTGGTTTTGAGTACACATTTTTTTCGGTGTGCATTTCAATACCTGTTTTGATAAAGAACATCCCACAGAATTGTTTAAATTCCCCAACAAATAATAGATTTTTGTTTTCTCTTTTTTATGTAGACCTAACTTTCTTCTATAATATGATGATAGTCAGAAAATGTGTTCTAAATATTTTTCTCATCTTTGCCTTTTCTTTTTTTTTTTGCAATTTTTTTGTCTTCATATTTTTCTCAAAAATCTAAAATACCAATCAGAAATATTCATTCAAATTGATCGATAAAAAAATTGGTGGAAAACTTTTAAATTCTTATAGATTGGTTTGCTACCATTTAGCAGAGTAGGTCTTTGCGTACATACATATACAAACTCTTTTAAGTCTCTCGCCCAGATAATTCATTCTATTACAAATATTAATTTTTTTTCAATCCATGTACTACCCAAATATCCCAAGGTGGAGTGAAAATTCTTATTTCCGCACCCTGTGCGGGAGATTTGGGTTAAGCATATTATTCCAAATCCCCTAAGGCTCTGCTACTTTGTTCCGTATAAAACGTCGCAAGTATTTCTTTTTCTTCTTTAAATGGCTTTCTCTGAATCACCCTGTATAATCGTGGAAAATCCGATTTTATGTTATGCAGGTAATTGGACTTAATAATCTCACAAGTTTCTCCACTAGGTAGCATAGAGCGTGAACAAGCGATAAATCCAACGACAAGATTGCACGACGGGTCGTAGGTACAGGCTCACCTGCGCGTTAGGCAAAATAATCTCTCTTTTTAATTTTCTTTATCTTTTTCACAGTGAGGAATGAAACTTCTCGGGAAATTCCAGAATAATGAGACACATTATTAGAAAAGATTAGATATTTAAGCATATTTATGAACAATATACCGTATATAGGAACAACCACACGTATTACGCGGGTGAGCCGAACGCAATTTGGATCGTTGTATTCATGCCACTTTTACCAACTGCTGATGCTACGTATTGAATAACTCGTTAGATATACAACATATTCATGTTCTTAAAGTATGGTAGTACCTAGGATCACGCGTGTCACGTATACAACATTGCTAAATTTATATACATACAGTACAATACAGTTACAGAGTAGTGTCACATTTAATATTAATTAGATAATATTAATAATTTTACAACTGTAATTATTTCATTCTCTTCTTTTCTTTTTCAATAGTGATGATATATATATCATTCATTATTCACTCATTTCCGTACCAGCTAACAATTCCTACTGACCTACTTTTCCTAAAATTTACTCGTGTTTTTATTATTTATATTTATATTTATTATACTTAATCTTAATTCTGTTTACTATACTTAATATTATTGATCATATCGTTCATTATTCAATATCTATCGTCGTAGAAAATAATAATAATAATAATAATAGATAATAATGATGATAATAATAATAATAATCGCAAATATCCATCATATAATTAGGGTATGTATCATTATTAATTAATTAATAATATATAAAAGTAACATAACAGAGAGACACAAAACAAAAAAAATTTACATACCGGGCCTCCCATTGGTCAGTCAGTCAGTCTGTGGATTCTCTGAGCCTTTTCAGAAGGCACAAAGTTTGAAAAATAAGGAAAAAAAAAGTAGAAAAACAAAAATAGTAATAAAAATAGGATAATGATAGAATAGAAAAAATTGAAAATAAAAAAGAATGAAATTGCTTTTACCATATTTTGCAATGGATCGATTACCAAAGGACTGATTAGAATGAATAATATTTTTCTTTCAAATTGAAAACATAAATTATTTTTCGGTTCAATAATGTACTATAACTTGTCACACCTAGGTATCGGTGCGATTACTACCTGTATTGATGCGTACGAGGTAGAATTAATATCATAGCAATATTTGCCATCACTGACTGACTCTGTCATCCTTAAACACTACAGCTACATGTGTACAAAGGAACAAAAGTCTCGGTACTCGATATTTGGCACAGATTAAACAAAATTCAATAAAGAAAATTACACAGCGGACGCGGTGCGCAAAAATTCGTATGTGAATAAAACGCGTATCGCTACCACCATCATATATATCACCTACAATACTTCTTTTTTTTTTATTATTACATCCTTAATGTGTGTCAAATATTAAGTATGCATATTTTGATTTTTTGATTTTTTTGTTTTTTCGTTTTTTTCTTCTTTTTTTTTGTGGCTTTTAACAATGACTGAAAACATTGAGAAACATATCCTTCTTTTTTTGTCATAAGTTTTCTGTAACAACGTAAAAAAAAAACGTAAATATCTTATAATACAGCGTATTCTTAATAATTAGGAATATTATTGGTATAATGTTAATCTTAAATCTAGAACCTTATCGGAGAAAAACACTTTTAGCTCGATCAGTGAAAACATAAAAACAATCGTCCATCGAGCGAGATTCAGAACAGGAGCTTGTTCCTTGTTAATTCGTAGAATATTATATAGAAAAACCGGAAGTATTTACAAGAGGAAAGATTATAGGTATATGTATACGATTGTGTAGTGTTTGTATGTAATAGTAATAAATACAGGATGATCTACTTCTCAACTTCAATTTGCGAAACTCAATTTTCTATGCAATAGACAAATTAAAACATTGTCATTGAAACTGACAAATACTGCGTTTGGACTCTGGGCCAAGTACCATTTTCCCCATCAGACAATGTGAACGTTTGAAAGATATAAAGAGAAGCTGTAATCCCGAGCCTGTCTTCCAACGATCATGATAATTACAAGATAATTCAATGGCAGCGATCCACTTCTCTAGTCGCTTGAAAATTAGCAATGAGAAATTGGCATTTTTCAACAATTATCAAAGATATATTATTGGATCGCAAAGTTAAAACCACTTTGCTGCGAGTCAATTCCCTGCTAACCCGGTTGGATGAAATACACTTGTTTCGAGACGTGGAACAATCTCCAGAGGAATCAACGAGGTGATTAAATACCAGAACTTTGTCACTGATGCAAAAAGTACTCAAACCACAGTTTAATAAATCATGACCCATATCCAACGCGCTCGTAAATTTATGATATACATATTTTCAATACTGTGTAGCGAGTTTAGACTCCTGTTTATGGCTCATTATTCATCAAAATGTCCCAAAGTATCCTAAAGAATTCAATATGAGTTACACGATTATTACCAAAACGCAGTATATAACTTGACAAAAATACAAAACTGTAAAAATGAAAAGAAAGAAAAATAAAGAAGGGAGACTAAATTGCATATAATTCATAGTCTGGCAAATGGAGTAGTGAAAACATCGACAACAAATTTGTTGACAAAGTTATCGGCAAAGTATTTAAGTAAAGTCAATGTACTGGGATCGTAGGGTATTAATGTTTTGAGCGTGGCGTGATGGAGGATCACGAATGTTTCACAACTATGACACCTGGTCGCTGCTGGGTTTGCTGTTGCGAATGGAACTGAAGGAAGTTGTTCATGTCTGCTTGTAGCAGTCGTTTAGCCGTCGTCGCAGGTACAACGGTCGGTTTGTTCGTAAGCGCCAACGGCACGTCCTGCGCTGGTTCGTCACTGAACAAGTGATCGCCTTCTAAGTGACGTATCGCCTCGACGATAGTTTCCAGATTCTGACGTGACGTCGTGTTGGCGAGATATAGCCTCGCCTGGGGCGTTCCATCGTCCAAAGAATTTGCTGGCGAGGGCAACCTGAATGGAAAAGAAGATACTTATAGCATTCTAAACATTCTGCAGTGATAAAAAATCTGTAAAGTGTAATTGTTGTAGATGCAGACCTCTCGACCTCAACTTTGGGCTCAGCCTTCATAGCAGCCTCGAGTACGCTAGGTAATCGCTGAGGTTCTGCCGGTGGAGAAAACGGTCTCGTTGGACTCGTTGATATAAATTGTGGGGAAACGTTCTTAAAGTCAGTCGGCGTCGCTCCGTACGTCACATGCGACGGTGAGAAAGCGCCGAGCTTTTGTTTCGTGGGTGTGGTGAAGACTTGGGCTTGAGTGAAAGCGACAATTTTTGGGGTAGTGGGACGGGAAATTTCCTCTTTTATTTCTTCCGGTTCCATTTCTGGGGGCGAAGGAGACGGGGAAGGACTTGGATCCGGCGTTGTGGTTTCAACAGTTTGTGTCGAACCTATAGGAGGTAAGCTGACTACGGATACAACTTGCAACGAAGCTACCGCGTCTTCGGTTTCCTGAGCCATTACGTTATCCGTATGCTCTATCACCTGAAAATTGAACGAAACAAGATTATTTATCAGTTCCCGAAGGAAAGCAATCTCCAATATCTCAAAGATCATATTATCGCACAAACCTCGTGTGGCTGATAAGCGATCAGTTGATTATCCCTGAATCTCTCTGGGTATATTTGACTCTGGATAGCCCTCATCTGTTCCTCTATGCGTAGCCTCGCTCGTCGTTCTCTTTCTAGCTGCCGCCTCAAGTCAGCGACTTCGCTGCTCGAAACAGAATGTGCCTCGGCGGACAGTGTGATCACCGACAATGGTTCGGGAGACATACTTCCCAATCCCTCGTCTCCGCTCTCGTTCACATGCATAGGCAAACTCACAACTACTCCTGCGAACAAATGGGAACGATACTCTTTATTTATTGTCAGAGCTCCTCGATCGAACATAGGCATGTACATGGATATATGAGTTCTGCGTGTCTGCTTTCCACTGCGGAATTATTCCAACCGCGTATTTCTCTAATGAAGATCAAACGATCATATAGTAGTAGAAAACTATAAAATAGTAACGGTATATTTGATATTGGATTTCTCGATGTGCTTTCTTCTCCATACTGGTAATAACAAAGAGACAAATAGGAACGCTGCTCGTTAGGCCACCTCGGTAAAAAAGAGTTTCGCATTCGTTTTATTGAAGCTGATCGTCTGATGGCTATCATTTCCGCTTCTCGTACATACACTCTCCCCGTCTAATTACGAACAACGTATCTCTGCAGTCTCTGTGTCGCCTAAGGTAAGGTATTGTATCTCCCCGGGGCACGTGGACACGTCCGTACGTGCCTTCTTCTCAATTATTTCATTCTACTTTACGTTACATCGTGTGTGTCAAAAAAAATTTGCTGATTATGATGGAGTGCTTCGTCGTGTTCGTCCACCCAGCGGCCCAAACGGACTCAGATAATGCAGTGCCATTCGTTATTGGTGTAACGAGTGTTCGCTGTGACGATGCACCATGACCAGGATGGGAGTGGACTTGGACGAATATGAACGTGATCGGTGAGGCTTACCCTGGTTATCAGCCTTGCGTTTTTTGATCGGGACATCGCCACCCTCGTGTTGATTGACCAATCGTTTGAGTTGACAGTTTTGTGATAATAGCTGAGTCTTTTCTTGTTCCAATTGGTAAATGTATTCTGCGGTCTGCTGCAATATCGCCGCCTGTAACATATGAATATAGGAAAAAATGAATAAATTGGAGTAAACAGAGGCTTAGTCTGAACTAGCGTAACACTCGAGATACAATCTTGGTAGAATTCATTGTGTGTCCCGGACAGATGTGTTATTCTCTATATAATATTCGTATGTTGATAATCTGAAGAAAAAACAAACAGTCGGGTCTGGCAAATTACAGTGTCTCATATACGCACGTAGCGAACATCGCTGTTAATGTACAGGAAATTCTGAACAAACTCCATGTCTTCGAGTCAGATCGAGTAGATTACGAGACTGCGGCACATTGTAACGTGGAACAAAACCACGAGGAGCTAATCGCCCGTATCTCCCCTCAATAATATTTGTCCGCGAACACATCAACTCCGCAACGTCATAAATAAGCAATGAATGAGTCCAAGTTTGTTCCAAGTACTTTTTAAACAATGATGAAATAAATGTCGGCTCATTGTACCCGTGGTATTTAATCGACCACGCTGCACTTCTTGCCCATGCGATCTTGCGATTGGGGTTCTTTTTCTACGCCGTACACGAAACAGGGGTGTTTGGGGGTCTTCGTGATGGCAGCCGCGCGATGAAATGCTCAAAGTTACGACAGGTGATTCGTCTTAATACTTTATGGCGTTCGTAGAATTCTAGTGATATTGCATTTTTTTTAATTCTTGTACACTCGAATCGCATTTTCTTTTTCTTTTTCCTATTTTTTTTTCTTGTTCGTGGCATGATATTTAACGCCCCGGTTTACAACGCTACGTGCAATTTTTTTACACGACTATTATTCGAAATTGAGGGACAATCGTAAAACGTCAGGATGACACTACTGACGTAGTATTCTGTAGTATTTCGCACGATGTTGTAAACCGCAGATTATGATACGACGCCATATCGGCATCGGGTATCACGTGTGGTAAACAAGAATGACCTCGAAAAGGGTTGACGAAAACAAAGAGTAAATGGATACTGTAGGCCTGGGGGCCCCGAATACCGGGTACCAGGCTTCGATCGCGTTTCGCACCTGCCGAGAGTCGACAGGTGGTCGATGAACAGATGCCGCCAGAAGGGTGTACGCTGTCTTTTTTCTTTTCCTTTTTCCTTTTTTTTTCCTCGTAATTGCAGTCACTGAAATGGAGATTTTCATTGAACCGATACCCGCCACGTCATCGAGGACCCTCATGTCTCGTCGTAAACTTCTATCTACATCGTAAATCTCACAATAAAAGGCGGTTGGACGACGAACCTCGCGAACGTTCCGCACTCTTGAATTATCCAATGCGGACGGTAAAAGAGTTCGTCACCTTGTTGCGATTTGTTTTGACATATCTGGGATCAATTTTGTTTCAATTATGCAATTGATACAACACGAAGACGATATCGATTCATGCGTGTGCTTTATGACCGCGTTGCATCCTGACGATTGAAATATTGCAGCCCACGAAGAAATGACGTTCGAATACGGCAGACACCGTGGCGATTTTTCATTTTTGACTACATCAGCTGATTATATTCTGAAACATGATCCGCTAATGGCGAGAATCGCCAATCGTGCACATTCCTGATAATCAAATGTCCAGCAACGAGAATAATTACAATAGCTCATTGTGTTGTGTAGTTTTAACGAGATCAGTGGCTGATATTTAAGCGGAGTTCGATCGTTCCAAGAAAAGGAGGAAAGATCGTTACAGGAGCAACGCGCATGGAAACTCAGTTGAAAAATGTAAGAGTCGTTAAATCGGTATCGGTAAAGGCAGGGTAATCATTCAGACCGGTGGTAATTCACTTTGATTTTATTCCCCGTATCGGGTTCGTTCGGCGTTCGGAAACCCTACGTGAAATGTCACGATTGAAATACAAACACGTCGTAATGTCGGGCACGTTGAATATCTGATAAACCCTACCACCTCCAGTTTGCAATTCGAGATCATTAATCCAGAACGCGATAAGCCCAGGGGGATTTTGCACTACAGCATCGGGGAAACCTATCGAACAAAGTCAAGATCCAGACGCATATCGATTCTGAATGCTGCTAGTTCGGTTCCGATGAGGTAATTTCGCTATTTCAAGTTCACCAAAATCAGCAACCGACGTGTTTGTATCATTGAATTTGAACTCAGATTCTCATAGTCATGTAAAATCTTCAGGTATGACAAACCCTAATCATGGTGGCCACTATAAAGAGTTAAAAAAAAAATTCCTGACTTTTCCTGTTATTCAAGTCTGTGGTAAATGATTCTCTGAATCAATGGTGAGAGAAAATCATTTTTGAGAATACTTTTTTTAGTTACAGTTTATACAAGTTTTGCTACAACTTTCATTGATTGAGATTTCCACGCGAGGGGAAAAAAAAATCGCTGTCTTGTTTTGTATCATCATAAAATCCCTTGACTTTTCCTTGACCAGTGGCTACCATGCTAATTGTACAAAGGCAATATCCAGCATTATTTTCATCATTTTGCATATTCGAGTTCAATCAACCTGCACGAAGCGATTTATTGTTTCAATATAATGTCGAAAGGTGACGTCCTACTTGAAGAATATTGCTCATGCCTATGAGTCATGTAGCAACGTTTTCACTTTTCAAAAATTCAGAGTAAAAGGTTAATTATGATGATAATTCACAGGGCTCCCGAAATAGATTTGAATTTCACCGATAAAAATGAAAAGAGTCAAGAGTACGACTTGGAAGAGGTGATCAACAAGAACGTGAGCACGAACCAGAAGTTTTATCACAAGATCGTCTATACCAATGTCTTCCTGTTCGTCGCTCTGCACACGTGTGCTTTCATCGGAGTTTACCACTTCCTGGTCCACGCCAAGATTCTGACACTACTATGGTGTGAGTAAAGATTGTTTTTCAATTCCAACTATCGTCTTATCAATAAAAATCTGTCTTCCAGCGTTTTTCCTAGCCTTCTGTTCCGGTGAAGCGATAGCACTGGGAGCTCATCGCTACTATTCTCACAAGAGTTTCAAGGCGTCGACGTCCCTCAGAGTGGCCATGCTAGTGTTTCAATTAATTGCCGGACAGGTAAGAATGACCCCGAGACTGTAATCTCCGTATCAAGTAGAACCGTTCAAACATCAAACTCTTATGAATCGAGTGCCTATGTGGCAATTTCGTTAAGTGGAAGAGTAGTTATTAACGCGACAGGACATTCGAACGGTTTTGCTCATCATTCGCTAATAACACAGGGGAGAATGACATCACGTTGACGTCTGAAATCCTCAGTAATTTTTCGATTCCTCGTCCGTTTCCTCAATCGCATTTAAATAGCGGAGATGGAGAGAAGATTGGCTGACATTATGCTTTGATACCACAGAACAGCATGTACACCTGGGCGAGGGACCACAGAGTCCATCACAAGTACAGCGACACCGATGCCGACCCCCACAACGCATCGAGGGGCTTCGTCTTCTCCCATTTTGGTTGGTTACTGTTCAAGAAACATCCCCTGGTCAAAGAAAAGACCAAATGTATCAACGTCTCCGATCTCCGCGATGAGAAGCTCCTGATGTTCCAACACAAGTGAGTTTTTTCACTGTTTCCTGACTGAGTGGTGAAAAATATACGAATGATCGTCAAATTTTCAGCCACTACGTACCGTTGTACATCGTAATCGGATTTCTCTGCCCAATTTTCATCCCGGTTCTCGTTTGGAATGAGAATGTCTGGACTTCGTTCTTAGTCTCGTATTGCTTTCGGTACGTGACCATCCTCCATCTGACTTGGAGCGTCAATTCATTCGCTCACATGTTGGGTTCGAGGCCGTACGACAAGTGAGTATTCGTAGTTCCGATGTAAGCATACAGATTGTAATTCAGCTGTACGATTTTCTGCATCAGCAAAAGTTTTTGGCTATAATAGGGACCGAGCGTGGAATCGACAGTGGCGCCAAATCAGCCTCTACAGGTCATATCTGTCCCCAACCGCAGCGAATTTCCTACCAGAAGCACAACATGAACCCATCGCAATGAATTGTTCTGCCGGTGGCAGCATTTCAGTGGCTTCTCGATATTTCTGTAGATATCTTAACAACCGATGATGCAAGAATAACTCTCTTCCCTTTATTTTGCCGTTACTATGGTTACGAGAGTTTTTTTCCCTGCTGCCAAGTTTTTTTCCCGGTCAAAAAACTGCGACTACATCCCGTTAAGGAGGTCAAATAACAAGAGTTTTTAATGCATGTCTGGTAGAAAGACACTTTTCCGGTTAAAAACTCTGTGTTTCGAGGGAAATATTAACAAATGACCGCCAGTCCGCCTCTCAACGTTGCTACAAGGCCCTGCGGCTGGGGACATGTTTGGTCATTAAGCGGCGCCACTTGTGTAAGCTCTTGGTCCCTATAATTTTCGACTGTAACCATATTGCTGTATCGTCCACACCATGTTCTTCGGCATTGTCGCGGCTGAAAAGATCCGGACGTCATGATCGTCGAATTTCAAATTCCGCAGGAGACTCGTAGCCACGGATTCAAACCTGGTCGCAAGTTTTACCGGGGGAGATGGATGGCACAATTACCATCACAGCTTCCCGTGGGACGCCAAGGCGGGGGAGTTCGATATACGCGGTGGTTTCAACACAAAACTGTTGATGAAGTTCGTCGAATACGGGTTCGCATCCGATCTCAAGACCGCCTCGGACACGGTGGTCGAGGGGCACACGCGGAGACACGGAGACGGGACGCACCCGATCATACCGCCGAATATGGAGGAGGAAAGGGATTTCGGGAAGATAAATAAAGACTCTGCAACGGAGGAAAATGTCCCGAAAACTGATTAGGCTCGACCTTTGAATGTGAAATGATAAAAGATTCGTCGAGATATACTGAACCGATTTTTACTCTGAACCCCCGTGTACCTTACTCGTCAAAGCTAACGAGCGTATGATACCCGTATTTTCTTCACACCGTCTTTGATACCGAAGATGATTTTTTGTTTATTGTACTTTTTAACGAATCTGGTTGGAATCGATGAACGTCGGTTCCGGGTCTATATTATGAAAACAAATAACCGAAGTTTCCATATCCCTCCCTAGTCACAATTATCTTCAGTCCCATGAGATATACATTGTAACGTGGGGGTCATTTTGACCCAGTGTGACTGTGAAGGGTTATTAATGTTGTAATGTTGTAACATGGTTAATATAATTGCAGTAATTTATATGATTTTGGGGTCCTAACCGCGCCTTGAATAGCGAAAATCGACACCGACGTCGTGGTCGTAAGCGTTGTCGTCACACGCGATAAGCATTTGCATGCGCGTCCATGACATCACCCAACCTCTGGTTGCAGGCGGGCGTGTGACCAAAATGTGCTAAATTTAGCCTACGGACTAAAAGAGAATTAAAGAAAAGACCGCCATAGCGCATTCGGTTTACTCGTGCAAATTCTCAGAAGGCGTCCAACAATAATATTATAAGCGGCGACCGGATGTAGCTCGTTGTTTTTTTCTCACTCATTTCATTTCTTTACGCATCTTTATACACAGAGGGAAATAAAATTAAAAAATGAAACAAAACTTGAGCAAAAATAACAAAAAAAAAAAAAAACAGTCCGAACATTCCACTGCTGTGCAATCTTCGCCCTTCTCTCTGTACCTACTAGCATCTGCCAACCAAGACATCCTCGTCGGGTTACGTTTCGGTGGGATGAAAGTTTCTTCATTTTATTCATCCTCTCTCCTTCCTTCCTCACATTCTGCTTCTTTCTTTCGTGCAATTGACCTAACGCATTATATATTAAAAAAAAAAATCAAAAAAAAAAATCTGCAGTATTCGAAAACCTCCGTTTGACTGTCATAGTATATATTATATAATGAAATGATGATAATCACCCCGTGTGGAAATCGAACTGGGGAACTGGTCGGGGGCTAGCCGGGAAGCCCTGGTTTTAGTCGGGTGCTGGTCGGGACGTCTGACCAGGACCCGACCAGAAGCGTCACGCACGGCTGACCATGACCTGGCCAGGCTTCCCTTTTTCCAGGAAAAATCCTTGATAATTATGCCAAAAACAACTTGTCTGACTTTCCTATGCTAAATTGTGGTTCTAGGCGTACATTCATTGGAATGTAGGCAAAAAAAAAGTAAAAAAAAAAAAAAATTGATTTCAGACGGGTTCGATACACTCGACAGTTAGGGATGGGTCACCCATCCAAGTGCTGACCGTGGCGATTAGTGCTTAACTTCGGTGATCGACTAATGACCGGTATCCATCCCAATCCAATCATTCCTTATTACTACAGAACTTGTTAAGGTAGTTTATTTTATTTCACCAGGTTTCAAAACTATCTTTTAGGTATAATCTCATTTTCGTCTGTATGTCATTAGTGACTGATTTACATACAGACATATCTTTCGAGGTGCAATGGGACGCCGAAAAACTATCGTCAACCGTGAGCAATCACACGAACTTGGATTTTTTTAACGGAAAATTACAAGTTACAATTACTCACACAAATACATCACAATCACAAATTACAATTACTCAACATGACAAGGATAGTCATGTCCGACTAGGAACTTGAATACAAGAATTTGCTCGAGAATTTGGAAAAATTGCAGAACCAGTACCCGACCAGTACCCGACCAGCGCCCGGTCAGGAACCTTCTTGTCACAGGCCCAACCCATGATGATGCCCCATAAAACTATGAGATAATTTAGACCGTCTTAGCGCCTGTCCAGTCCCCGGCCAAGCTCTTGAATATTAAACTCAATTAAATTGCGAAATTAGCTCCTGGACAGCACCCGGCCAGTACTTGCCATAGCCAGCGTAAGCATCGTGACAAAGTTTTCCCCCGACTAGCGCCCGGCTAGGACCCGACTGAGCACTTGGACAAAAATGTTGCCC
>JAFFZH010012524.1:0-13013 GCA_018420115.1 Euura saliciscinereae
GATTCTCGGGAGGCGAAACCCGTCTTAGACTGTTGGTTTTGTAAAAAACGAGGACACGATATTAAACATTGTTTTACTCTTCAAAAGATTATGAAAGAAAGGGAGAGTTACAACCGGAATCAAGGTCATCGAAATAATAACTTCTCTTGGCGAAAACCTACTTTGCCTAATTCTGCCACCACTATTTGGGACGCCGCCCAACCGAACGCGCAACGTGACAACCGACCGACACAACGTGACGATCGACCGAATAGACATCGTCCACAAGAACCACGGGTTGTTGACCTAACGGCACCCATCTCGTCTCGAGGTAATGGGCAGGTGGAATCTCGTGAGTCGTCTTCTGGGAATCAGAACCAATTTGTAGTTCGGGGCTTAAGACATTCGGGTCTTTACGCTCGCGGGACTGTTAACGGAACCGCATGCTTGTGGGTGATCGACACCGGGGCGGAAGTCACTGTAGTCCGACCCGGCTTGCTTCCGAATTTTCCGTCAGTTTCGACCTCGTCGAGCTTACGAACCGCCACGGGAGACGTGACTCCTATTGTAGGAAGGGCTTCAGTTGAGGTAGTAATTTCAGGGTGTCTCGGGGCTGAACACGATATTTTAATAGCAGAAATCGAGGATGATGGGATTTTAGGGATGGATTTTCTCTCGTCGCACGATTGTCAAATAGCCACAGGAGAGGGCACATTTCAGTCAGGTTTGAATAAAATCTCTTTACAAACGGATCGGAATGTTGAGGTTATCAATCCTCCAAAGGATTCCCTTTACATTCGAGGGATTGAGTTAGTTCCCCCCTTTCTTCAGCACTCTCGGCATTCATCAGGGTTCAAGGCATTTCTCACGAGTTGTTCTCCGCAGTACTCGCAAGGGAGTGAGGGTTGACCGTGACAAAGTTTATGGACCCTTTTCTTTTTCCCACTTGCGTTTTCGTGAATGCTAAACCAGAAACTTTGTTGCCTAACTTTGTTTGTACCAAATAATTAGGAAACATTTCAACCTACAGAGATTGGAAACACCTGGTGCAGGCCACTTTGTTCACGGTTCCGTAGGAACCCTCAATAAATTCGATCTCCCCGCATCGAGCGCTCTCCCACTGCTCCTTATACCATTGACCGAAGTCTCCTTCCTCCAACCACTCAACGACCTCCCATGCAAATCGTTCGATAAACGCCTGCATGTTCTCCGCGGTTGGTCGGACAGCCATTCCCGAATTTATAACTTCGACGTCAAGAAGGATTTTACGTTGAACGATGAAGTTGTTGACTGGCGATCGTTTCCTATGAGACGCGCGGTCGGGAGGAGTTTGCCGGTTTTGTTTCGATTTTCTCTCAATTTCAGAGTCTGTTTTCGAGACGGGTGTTGTCTGTGTTCGGAAACGATGGTTTAATGTTTCCCCTTTTTTCTTTTAATTCTCCACAGCCCTTTTTGTTGTGATATTTTACAGTTGTTCCCTTGATTTTGCGCGAGTGAGAAAACCGGACTTTGGATGAAGATTTTTCCGTCAACTTTGATGACCTCTGAACCTTTGAACCATTTTCTGCCACGCCTTTCCGAGGATTGAACCCCCCACCAACTGTAAAAGCTACGATCGGACCAATGTTTCCCCTGCAACTTTGTTTTCGCCTTTTTCTTTGCCGATCTCATGACTCATCCTTGTCCTTCTACTCCAAGGTGTCCTGATTTTTGAAGATCCTTCCTGGCGCAGTTCCTTGATCCGAGGTTTTCACGGCTGTTCTGATATGGACGAGTTTTCGGTTTAAGGACTGACTTCCGGTTGGGATCCAGTTTTTCAGCTATACTGACTTTTTGAGGACACTGGAGGAAGAGAGTCGGGATCTTCAACGAAGAGTTTCAGGATCTTCAACGAAGACGCCAATGTGGCGAGGAAAAAAAAATTGTACATTTTTTTGCTTGGGGTTTTTGGGTGATTTCACTATCCACTTTCTGGTTTTCCGAGGTTTCCCGGAAAGTAGTCAATAGGCGAATGCCGGATAGTTCTTGGAAGAACACCCGTTTTTATGAGCCTCGGCTCAGATAGTCTTCGTTTATCGATTTGTTATTTTTATTCGATCGTTCTTCCAAGAGTCGGGACGACTCTTCGTTTGAGGAGGGGGCAGTGTAACGCAGGTGCCTCCTCACTTCATGAACACTTCGTGTATATGACTTTAATCGTCTCATGTTAAATAACTGAAGTAGAATAACTGAATCTTCTGGTCGCTTCGACGACCAGTATTATTGTGAAAACAGTCTTACTCCTGACTTCAAATCGAGAACACGTCTTTGAATAAACCCCTTTTTGCCCCTGAATCTTTTACTCTTGAGTATCATTGGTTGTTCCGGGAGATCCCGCATTTAATCGTAACTGGGTTCAGCCCTTTGTTACAATATATATGAGTTGCAGCTATCATTATAGAATCAATTTTAAAAGATAGTAAACTAGATACAGCTATTATTAATGAAGTAATAATGGGACAGGTAATCACTGGTGGCGTAGGACAAAATCCTTCTAGGCAAGCTCTAATCCAAGCTGGATTAGAGCATGCCTAGATATATATATATATACAGGCTGAGGAAAGTTTTTAGGAAACAGATTATGCATCAGTTTTCAGAAAACTCCATGATTAAAACTACTCAAACATTCTTGTTTTAAAGTTTCTAATCGGAGTGAACAGTTTTTTTATGATCTATGGGTCGTAGTTAAATGTTCATTGATTTCGAATAACTGCACCGTTTATGCGTGTATCGTTCTCCCAATCATACGCCATGCTAAGCTTCAATTATTTGTGTCACATAGAAAACAAATTCGGTTCATAACAAATTTCCGAGGCTCGACGTTTGGTTGGATTTTTTATTTTTTTGTAAAGTATATTTTTTATCTTTTTTTTATAAAATTTGGAGTTATCAAGTATACTTACACTTAAACTCCTCAATAATGTCTCGCCGAAAGCACGATGAATCTTCACGAAAAATTGCGGCCAAAATACCAAAATTGACGGTCGATACCGAAGAGATTCTCCCTTTTACCACCTCAGATTTTCTACAAAACGTAGTTTTCAAAGATAAATTTGTGTAAGTAAAACACGATTTATGTAGGTCATTAGTATTACGCTGAGTATTTTCTTATTTGCGTGCGTAATTCACAAATACGAAAAATGTTTTAGGTCCATTGTTGGTTACGTACAAACCGTAAATGAAATTTAAAAAATTAGAAGTAAAGACGACAAAGATTTATTATTATTCAAATTTCTGTTGAATAATAACGAAGGGTCAAAAATTTCTTGTGTTGCCTGGAACGAAGCTGCAAGCAAATTCGCCAATACGGTCAAAGTAAATCAAGTAAGCAAATAATAATTGGTAATGGTATTGGTATAAGCATAAGTATCAGTTCACGTCAAATTCTAAACAGAACATTTGCCAACTCCTATGGTTTCATTCATATGTTACGAAAACTACAAAACGTTGATGCATTACAGATTCTTCTGATTCAAAATTCGACAGCGAAGGAAAAGTCCAGTTTTAATGATGGAAACATGCCTTATGAAATCTTGATCAAACAATTTTCCAAAATCTCAATATTAGGGATACACGTTTCGAGACAAGAGAATCTGCGTGAGATTGACAAATTCCTCGGAATTGCCGAGAAATGCGGGTGTTGGATAAGTGAGATTGAGATCAGACTTTACATGTTAGAAATATCGAAAAAATAACTAACCCTTTCCGAATAATATCTAGAAATCAAAGGATATTTGAGGGATGAGTTTGTTAAAAAACACAACAACGCGAATGAGTATACGGGTACCATAACTGACGGCAGATTTAGGGTAGAAGTTCTTCTGAATATGGCCACTCAAATTCCGTACAAACAGGGGCAAAAAATTGGAGATAATCGCACAAATTCAGGCATATGGTAAAAGAAATTACGACACAATTACCCGAATGGAAGACCGAATATATCACATTACATTTTGGTTTCTATAAAACGAAATCATATATTTAGAAGTGATTGATGCGGAAGACATTCAGCTTGCGGACGAGACCGAAATGCCATTGCGGGACTTATTAATAATAAGAGAAATTATAACTAAAAAACCCGTCTGAATCTTCGGAAGGACTTGTTGTTTTATGAATCGTTTATTATTTTGTAAATTATATACGATTTGATTTAGATACACAAGTTAGATTGTTTTGAACCCACCTCTTGGAAATTAAATTCAATTTTTGGTCGTCTTGGGTAACCGATCAGCAATCTTCTTTGTTTTCGATAGTCCCGACGTTCAGATAAGGCAAATAAGTGATGGCTAACCTCCCAAGCTGACGTAGTGTTCGCACTTTTTTTAATAGTTTTGCGTGGGACGATGTCCCGGGGGCAGAAGAGATCTTTTTTGGAACGTGGTACGAGCAGGGATGGCGGGAGGCTCGGTGTGGATTTGCGTGTTTCGTGGAAATCCGATACGGGCAAACCTATCGGATCGCCTGTAGAGAGTGTTTTTCGAATCTGTAAGTAAACACAATTTCTCTAACGGTTTCGTCTTAGTGTTCAACGACACAAAATTGTGTCTTTAGTATCCACGAAGACGCTGAGAGCCGCATCGGGCGAGAGCACGTCTTGCTAGCAAGACTCACTCTGCCGCAGTCCTGCTCGTACTGCCGGAAGAGTGTGGTGACCGAAACTCTTAACGCAGAGGCTTGTCCAGGGTGCCTGCATATCAAATATCGACAAGCTGCAGGGATGTGGGAGCGATTTACGTTGATGAGGCACCGAGCCTGAAAAGGCGTTCTTTTTATATATTGAACGAAACTTGTTCCTCTTCTTTTTGTTAAAACTAATGTTGAAAATTAAATAAAACAAATAATACATATATTCAACGATTTGGACACCAGACATTTTTTTATATGCGCATATATAAAATTTACAGTACATTATTGTGATCGTACATGAAAATGTTTGATCGAAATAGTTCTGATAATATTATGAAATTCAATGCAACAGTTTATATCGGCTTGATACATCTATATATGGGGCATTCCACGCTAAATCGACCTGACGGTGACCCCCGACCTCTCAGATCTGGTCCGTGATTTTTCGCGTCATTCTTCCGACTCTAAGTAGCAACAAGATTTTTTTTCAGATTTTTCAAAATAAATTTGAGCGCGTGGTGAATTTCGAAGTTTTTTTTTCAACATCTCGATGGCCGTAACCGAAAAATCTGGTAAAATTCTCAAAAAGCCTCTGTCCAAAATGAAAATTTTTCACCCAAATTGCATAATGTCCAAAGTTTTCCTTCAACCTCACGTGTCGCCTTTAACGTTTCGGGAGAACCCTTTATTTATTCGTGACAAGGTCCCATCCTTCGTTTCATTGGTGTCAGAAGTGGGATTATTCCTGATTCGATATTTCGAGATTTTGAGTGTGTGGAAGGAAGTGTTACGAAAGAAAGAGAAAATAGTAAAACGAATACGAAAGAGATGTCCACAAACGAGAGAAATACCGAGCTATCGGCACCGTCCTCGCAGAAGCAGAGACGAGTGACCCGCAGTACTCGGGGATTACAATCCCTTTCGACAGAGATCGACGGAATGACCGCAGCCGATCAAGGGCCTGCGACTTCCCCGGTCCTGGATGTTCATCGGCCACAGACGCCGCTTCGGGGAGAAGGAGAGGAGCATCAGACCCCTCCAGCCCCACTGCTACAGAGACAAATAAGGAATGATTTAACGAGTGAGCTAAATAATATCCGAGAGGAAAATTTACTTCTCCAGGAGAGAGTCGAGGAAGACCAACGCCTCGATCTTGAGATTCGCCGCCTGGAAATCAATCGGCAGCGAGGTGGAAGGTTGTGGTGCCCGGCATTCGGAAGAATTACCGAGACCGACTCCGAGGAGCCGCAGGTCACCTCCGATTCTCGTTACACCGAGACAGGTACTCGCGGAAGGACCAAGGTCAGACCCTCCAATTCTAACAATAAATAGCGCCGGTAGAAGTGGGGCGATGCTACCAGCATCGCTCACACCGGCTCGTCACCATAATGTCCGTAGTGGCGACACACTACGGTACGAGCAAGACGAAGGGACTAGAAATCTGGTGTGTGTCTATGAACACCCGAGACATGTGATTCCGGAGCCGACACACACACGAGATGATAATGTAGAGAGAGAGATGTTGACGATGCTTTGTTACCAAATGATATTTCGCGCCTGCCTTGCGCCGGGGGTGGCAGTCAGCTTAGGAATAACGCGTGTCGGGAAGAGTTTGTGTGTGAGGATGCTCCGCTTGACGTTTCCTTCGAGAAGCGAGGCGACAAAGTCGTGCTAGACTGCGAAAGTCTGAATAAACTAATCGCGGAAGCCACTCGAAAAGCAATTGCAGCGTTATCCCCAAAAGATTCTAGAATTCAAAACGAAGTAGAGACAGTTGACGTTCCAGTTCCTCAACGAGTTTCCCCTCAGGAAGGCGTTCAAAACAGCAGTAGCACAAGCTCAGAGCAAGGGCAGATTGGATTCTTACAGAAACTTATCCTCAACTCTAACCTTCTCGGGAATAATTCGGGAAATCAGGGTTCAGAAACGAGAGTTAAAAATTCTCAAACTTTGCGAGCAAGTTCTTACGATGGTTCAACTCCCTGGGCCATCTACGATCGTAGAACTTCGATTCGGGGAGGAGCATCTGTCCAAGTTATATTCCGCACATCCAAGTTATATTTCGCACAACTTGAAAACCGACGTAAAAAAAAAGGCGAGGATCTCGCTACCTTAGGGCATGATTTGGAGCGGCTAGCGCGGTGTGCCTTGCCTGGCTGTGATTCAGCCAGTAGGGACCAGGTAGCATGCGCTCGATTCCTTTGCGCGATTTCGGATCCGGTGACGCAACATGCCCTCAGGATGGCGGGACCCCCTACTCTTCGCGAAGCCATCGTTAAAGGCTTGGAGATTGAGGTACTAAATAGGGAAAGTCAGAAGTCCCAAAGAATTAGGCAAGTTACGGAGGAGAAGAACGAATCTCTTCCACATCCGACTGTAGAAAAACCGGCAGCCACTCCCTGGCCGCAACAGTCTGGCTCGTACCCGCGAGGCGGACAACAACAAAATCGAAGTTTTGTAAAAACTTGTTTATTTTGCAAAAAGAGGGGTCATGATGCCCAGGCATGTTTCGCTTTCAAACGACATCTTGATAACTTGGATACAAAACAGCCAGATAGACAGAATTCGTGGCGAGACCGGGATAGTGACGGTCATGACGGCTCAGACCAAAATCAACATCTCTACAATTCACCTTCGAGTTCGCGGACACCCGCTGGTAATTTCCGTGAGAATAGTCGGAGAGAAAATCAAATTCTGAGCCAACCAAGAAACTAAAAGCAGGTTATGAGTGATTTGAGTGAGGTTAATAATAAATGCTTCGCTTCAAACTCTGTGATCGAATGCGATGAGTGTGAATGTGGCGCTGTTCAATAATTTGAAGTTGGCGCCAGTTATTGATTGATTTGAGGTTTGTGTCATTTTTTTTAAGTCTGAGGACAGTTTTTATTAAAGGAGGTTATTCTGGAATTTTCCTAGCCTCGGAGTTGACTTCGGAGATCTAGTGACTTAGGGAATTTAAAACACGATAACCAAACCATAATTGAAGTGATTGGAAAATAGTGCCCTTGCATCGTCAATAAGTCGACGGGACAATTATTGTTCATACAGGAAGGGCCCTCGCATTGCCAATAAGTCGATGGGACATTAGTGCCCTCCCGTCGTCAATAAGTCGATGGGACAGTTACTATTCATAAACGAAATGCCCTCGCATCGTCAATGAGTCGATGGAACGATAATTCTTATTAAAGGACAATGATCTTTAAACTTTTTAAACTCATATTTGAAAGGAGACCTCGAGACGAGTGTTTTGAAAAAGTAGCACATGTCTTTGCCTCAGGATTTGAATTTTCTGAGTGTCGCATCGGATTGGCTTGATTATATTCGGGTGAAACAGATTCCTTCCTTCCTTTTAATTTCTTTGCAGTTCTTTTTGTTGAGATATTTTACAGTTTCCTCCTCGAGCTTGTGCAGATAAGAAAACTTGCTTTGGATACAGACTTTTCTTTAGCTTCGCCGACCTTGGAGCCTTTTCTCCAACGTCTTCAGAAGATTAATTGTTTTCCCTATGAATTTGGTTTTATCTTTCCTTGACCGATCCCATCACTCATCCTTGTCCTTCCAATTTAAGGTGACGAAATTTCTTGAGGGTCCTCCTGGAAGCGGTTCCTTGTCTGTTCCAGACGATTTCCTGAATTTATGTGACGTGGTTCTTTTGGATGGGCAAGTTTTCGTTGCAAGGACCGCCTTCATGGACGAGATTCGGTTTTCAGCGTACTGCTGATTATTTTGGGTAAGATATTGGATGAAGAGATTCGGGATCTTCAGCGAACAGATTCTGGATCTTCACTGAAGACGCCGTTGTGGCGATGAAGAATCAATGTCATAGTTTTTAAGGATGTTTGTTTGGATTATACTATCCACTTTTTGGTTTTCTGGGGTTTTCCAAAAAGTAGTAAATAAGCGAATGCCGGATAGTTCTTAGAACCAGTTTTGTAGAGCCTCAGCTCTAGTAGTTTTATTTTATATATCGATTTGTTAATTTTGGTCGATCGTTCTTCCAAGAGTCGGGACGACTCTTCTTCTGAGGGGGGAGTAGTGTTACGGGGACTACCGTTAGAATTTAATGATCAGATGTTTGCTGTCTCTTTGACAGCCGGAGTTTTTAGTGGGCTGGGAAACAGCTGATAATTTGTTATTAAGAGAAGAGCATAAGAATTATTATTGTAAAACAGTCTTGTCCCGGACTTTAAACTGAGTACACACATACTTTTGATCTGCTGATTAAATAATCTTTTCACAAAATTAAATTTTAATCAAGTTTGAATTATCTTTTAACGTAGTAGAAATTTCATGTATACATTTGTACCAACGTTACAATAAATGGACCCAACAACTATAATTGAAGAATCTTTTGTGCGAAATAATGTTTGGGATAAGTCAATGTTTTTTGATTTTAGGTGTTTGTTCTTCAGAGTTTCAATTTTTGAAATCAGATCGTTGTCCTTTTTTGCGTAAATAATTGTTCCACCTGACCGTTCGGTTGAACGTGCACACAAGGAGTATGGAGTGTAATTATTAATTGATGGTGCTTTATCTAATTTTTTCAACCAAATTTCTGACAATGCTAATACGTCACAGTTTATGTAAATGGGGTCGGATGTAATATAGTTGATGTAAGCTGGTAAACTTTGAACGTTATGATACATCATTGTAAATCTGAATGATTTTTTTTTGTACTGTTTCCACCATTGTGATGTATTGGTTTTTAGCTGCCCGTGCTAGTTCATTTCGTGAATTGGTGTCTGCTTTTCGACCGTCTGCCAGAAAAAATGTAGGTGTTGGACTGGTGATATAAAGTCCATCCAGCGTTCTGCTACGTGAAAGTGCCACGTATGTTAATTGGCGCGAATCTTTTTCGGTGTAGTGATAAGCAACCTCGTCGAACGAAGAACCTTGAGAATTATGAACAGTGATTGCAGCCGACGGTACTATTGGAAATTGATCACGTATAACTCCACCTTGCTTGCTACTAGTTGACATTATTCGTATGCGCTGTCGCTGTATTGGTACCCAGGATTTGGTGTATTCTCGTTCCAAAGCGTACACCCATGTTTTTCTGCGTGCATCAGCACCAATTAATGTAGAATCAAACTTTACCCAGAGACGTTTTGGTATAGGTGTATCTAGCTCATTAGTCATTTCGTATTCTTTCAAAATTCCGAATGCACCGTTGACCAAACCATCGGAGGTGTCGATATTTGATGTGAGCATGTAGGGTGTGTCTTTTTTCAGTCTGTGAGAGTAGTCGGCAAACCATGGTTTTCCGTAGTAGATCGGTAGCGAAATAACGTTTTCAGCGTCTATAGACACATCGCCGTCCAATGTATCAATCGCAGTAAACAAGATAGGTGCCTCCTGCAGCCTGTGGGTGTTATAGCTGTCGACTAATTTATTTGTGGAAAATACGCGAATCGCATTGTTTGGTATACGTGTTGTATCCACAGTTATGGGGTTGGAGGTTACGATGAAGCGACTCTCGATTAGTGATTTTTCTTCATCACTTAAACAATTACCATTTCCAATTTTCGTGAGTATGGTCAAAAAACGACATCTGATTGCCGCATCTTTTCTGTCAGTTGGAACTACTGAAATTCTAGCCACAGCAGTGGTCCGAAAGTATCGCGAATTCGCGACCGGAGGTAGTTGGTGAAGGTCACCACATAACACAACATCAATTCCTCCAAAATTTTGGTCTGGTGTTACCTTAGCCTGTCGTAGACGCTGGTCCACCATAGTTAACGTCCGATGTGATATCATGCTAACCTCATCCATAATTACAGCTTTAGTATGCCGATAAGCATTAACAATCTCTTGTCTTGCTTGTCCGCAAAAAGAATTGTTGAAATTATGTATGGAGAGTTTGAATGCCGGATGAACGGTTACACCG
Organism: Euura saliciscinereae; assembly: GCA_018420115.1. NCBI lineage: Eukaryota > Metazoa > Arthropoda > Insecta > Hymenoptera > Tenthredinidae > Euura > Euura saliciscinereae. The sequence goes on from JAFFZH010012524.1 coordinate 10,532, forward strand.
TAAATATTAAACGCTGCTTTGCCAGTAGAGGCACAGACTATAACAGTGACTGCGTTTTCTTCAGTGCGTGGGTAGAGTTTTTCATATATTTCTGCGAGCATGTGAATCGTAAAAGATTTACCTGAGCCTGCTGGTCCAGTCAAGAATATACGCAGTGGTGAGGTTTCACTGGTGAATTTTTGATGTATTATTTCGTGAAGTAAAGCACGCTGTTTAGAGTTCGTCATGCGCATCTGGCACATAAATTTTTCATCTGTCATGCTTGTTTTACGTTTTAGCAGTCGAATCATTGTATTGCGTTGCAGAAAGTCCGGATCGAATTCTGGTACAACATTCCCAATGCTTATATTGTCAAATATTTCCTCCGGATCGTAACCTAATTCATTTTTAGTTTTACGCACCGGATTGAATATCGACTTCTCGTTAGATTCTAGATCTTCTTCTTCATACCAAACTTTCTGTTCTTCCATGACTTGTTCTAAATCCAAACGGAACTCGAATTCTAAGCGGGCTTTGTTGATTTGTTTCATATTTTCCCGATGTATTTATAACCAACGATTATTATCCAATATTTCGGAATTTTCATCACGCCACGGGTAATGTAGCGTAACCAATTCACGTAAATGCTGATCGTATTCATCGCATTGTCTGTAACCGCGATATAGCGCAGAACTTTGTTAAGACGTCGCTTTCTGTATTGGGGGGGTTCGATCCTTGGTATTGGTTCGTACCCCGTAGCAAATTGTGCCAGTGTAACTGATTCCATATTTGTTGGTCTCGTGGCGTATTTGTCGAATATATTCTTTCGCCACAAATCCGTGTTGTCATCTTCAAGTTCCTTCAGGTCTACGATCGCACGATATGCTCGAATTCGTTCATGCGGTAACATGGTACAAACGAATACACAATTACGAGTTCCACGTGTTATCGGGAAGCGTTGTGAAGACCAGGCTGCTTCCTGTGCAGAAATTTCTACGACCTTTAGCAAGTTGCTGCTGTAACTGGCCGTAAGTTTGCACGAACTAAGGTCAATTTTAGCTGCCACATTTTCCTCACTTCCGGTTTCCGACGAACACCACGACGATCACTGCGTCTTATTTCGCTGTTGGCAATTTCGAATGGCTTTGGTAACTTGCGGTTCAGAAACGTGCGTTTTTCTCCTAAGTAAATTCCCGGAAAAGACAACTCCTCAGCATCCTCGTCGAACGCTAACCCTGCGGGTCGTTCATGTTGAGCTGGTGCTATTGCTATAGTGCCATGTCCTCATTCCACATCATTGTCGTTTGTTGGTGTGACTGTTCGGTGTGATAATCCGAATGATCTTCATGTAGGGGTTCGTCTAATTCATAATCTCGTATCGTCTCAAGAATCTCGTCAGCTTCCACATTACTATCTCCGGGTACAGATTTTTTAGATTCTTGTGTCTCCGAATTTCTGCACTTTCGACCGTGCCTAAGGTCTTCTAATGTTAGAGGAACTCCCAACAGGGCGTCTTCATTGAGTTTTACATGATGTTTTTGCAGAGAGGTTGTTCGATAAGGAACATGCACCATTTAAGTAAGTCACAACGGGTAACTAATCCACTCATGTATGTCGACTTATGGATGAGCTTTCGCTTGAGATGTATGTTCACCACATGATCATCACTTAGTAATCGTGGAATAGCTCGCACCATATTGTTGACATTAACAGGAACATTGATAATTGAACCCACTGAACCAAATTGTCCGAGGAGTGGACGTTGCAAATTTTTTATTTGCATGACTGGTAGACGTGGAGATACCATTCGTTCCAGCATCGCATTCATGGGGGGTAGATTATTGGGAATTGGTGGGTATCTGAATCCATTTACCGTAGCCATAGGTGGAATTTCCATCTTTTCTAGGTAAGATTTGCAGTGACTACAAGCTGCAGATATTCTTTGCGATAATCATTCCTCGCTGAAATTTCGAACACTTTCGTTGACTGGTTTTAGATCACTATCGAACCACATGCGATCGCATGACTGGCATACTGATCCAAACCTATCAACGATACGCGAGTAGTACATTTTTTCAATTGCATCTGGTAGTATATAATTCTTTTCTTCCGACTTGGATGAATCGACATCATATTCAATAACTGTTTCAGATAACGCAGTACGACGGGCAATTTCCACCTCAGTTTTTTTTTAAACAGGCTCTGTACTAGGGCTCTGTACTAGGTCAATTTTTGAAACAGGCTCTGTACTAGGGAATAGGGAATTGTCACGTTTACGTTTCCGATATTCTTTCATACGTTGTGCCGGTGGTTTCATGCCAGATGTTGAAGGTACAGTTGGATCGCTAGACAGTCCCACTAAAACGGTATTCTCAAGAGGACCAGATTTACTGATTTTGCGGCGTTTCCTATATTGTACCATACGCTGGGCTGGAGTCTGTGCATCAGATGTTGAAGACGCCATTGGATCGCTAGATATCACCGTGACGTTAGTTTCGACAGA
>JAFFZH010012536.1:0-26249 GCA_018420115.1 Euura saliciscinereae
TTTTTTTTTTTTTTTTTTTATAAAGTGAGGAAATAGGATGGCCATAAAATATTGTGTCAGATTAAGGCACACGTTATCTCATGTCTCTAAGCTAAAATTATTTGACGAAATAGTTACCGAACAGGGTGTGTGTGTGTAGTTATTATCAGAAGTTTTGGTATGCGAAAGTTTCAGGGGTAGTGCACTTCAAAGTACAACTAAAAATTCTACAATAATACAATAAAACTATTACATAATTATCGATCTATCTTACAGGTAAATTAAATCTACTTTCCAAGCTTAAGCATCAGATGATTTATCATCGACGAACCGTTATTTAGGTATTCGGTCCAATTACTGAGTAAAATTTGAAAATATATACAAATAAATTTATAATTTATAACTATACGCGAAAAGAAATTAAATTCAATACTCTGGTCCTTATTGGGTAATTAAACAAAAATATATACGGTCAGACGAAATTCAAAATTTGGATTATCAATAGAGCTATAAGCCATGGAAATATAATATAATATAATTGTATTCAATTAAGTACAAAACAATTTTTAGTACTTTTTCTTTTATCATCTTTCTAACTCCTAGGGGTACGAAGCACGTTAGATACATTTTGGTTACTCTTATTTTGTACCAGAAAAAAATCGGTGACTTTAGTTGCATAGTGATCGTTCAAATTAAACCGATCCAATTCTCAGAAGAAACGTTGCGACATTAGAATATGAGTAAATTAGACACAATTGATTCAATGACCGAGTCGCAACGGGTGGTAGAATTGAATCCAAGCTCTTGAGAAACACGTTAACGATATTGACGTGATAATCTTGATTCGATGAATCAAAAGTTCAAGACTCGATTTGATTAAGTCGTTATTTTCATGCTCGAAGCGTAAAGCTGGAATCCCCGAGAGGGGAAAAAGGATTTATTATAATTGCTAATATTTACAAGAATGAAAATATATTATGAACGATATTGCATGTGATTATGTGTGTAACTCGTTTTAAAAACTACGTCTGATTAAATCGTTTTAAAACCGTAACGCTGACCACCTCCAAACATCATCTAAGTCTTGAGCACTTTGGCTTTTCGCTGACAATTTCAAAGATTTAAAAAAATAAAGTTTCACCTTATTTTCTTTTTTCTTTTACTCTCCTTCCCTCGATTCTAAAACATGATATTACTTCTTCGATACATTCTTCATATACTCATCTCCGTGTTACGAACATTTGTCAACACATAATTGTTCCAACGGAAACAAAAAAGATATATACTGGCTTCGGAAACCAATAAGGCAACAATACTATGCAGCATCTGAGTCATGTCGCCGTTAGTTTCATTATTCGTAATATACTTAATAGCATCGATTAAGAACTTGATCCTGAGAGTTCAGAGTTTATTTCTATTCACGTTTATCTTAATCCGTGATAGAAATCTGCGCAAAGCCTATCAGAGCTTTATCGTCCGGTACTTCGTTCGCTGCGTACCCTGAATTCTATAAAAAAAACAGAAGATATTTGATGACTCAAATTTGACAAAAAAAAAGATTTTCGCATCAAGAATGATCATAATTACCAATGGAAATGTAACGGTCCGTAATTGGCCCGCGCTGTCTATTAGCTTCTGCAAATTCGCCGCTATAACAACGATATCCTTTCCATCGACTAATCCCGCGCCTACAAGCTCCGCAGCGATACCTTCCGCAGAGTCGATACCAACGGCGAATTCAAATCTGATATCGTTCAGCTCTCGTTTTTGATTTCTGTAAAATAATATCAATAAAAATTGGAACAATTTAATCGATTTCAGAATTTAGACAAAGTATCGAATAATCTTAGGTATAACAGATTTCGAGGGTAATGAGGTAACAGGAAGGAGAATCGGGAGAGGCACATACTTTGAGTTCTCTTCGAAACTGAACTGAGCAACTGGACGCCTGTAACGATAACGACGTTATGGACAAGTATAAAATGTTTAGAGCTCTCCGAGTCTCACCGTAATCTGAGCACCAAGTTGATAGGTACGTTCTGTTCGGCTGCTTGGATAACGACCCTACTCTGTGCAGATTTAACGCCATAATCTTCCTCAGACTCTACAACTTCGTCGTCGCTGCTTCCGTTGTCGATCGTATTGACCGGCAGAGCCTCTTCTCCTTCTCCGTCGCTTGAACCGCCGCTGTCTTCCTCCTCGGATGACCACACCCATTCTCCGGTAACCGTTCTGTGCAAACGACCCGAAGTTCCTGGCTGCCTCTTAGAAGCCTGTGAAAAATATTTAAGAACGTATAGAAAAACCTGACTCCTTGAAATGAAAAACAAAAATATATTCAAAGTCTAAAGATCGATAAATTGTTTGTCGAATTAGTTTTCTCGATTCCGAATGGCTGGTATTACCTTCTTTGCACGTAACTTTCTTTTAACAACATATTTACGATACATTTTTCAGATTTATGAATTTTCTAACACTTTCTACCCACTGTGATAGTATAAACGTACTTTTTGCACACGAGTTTCCAGACTAGGACCAATGGCGACGAGTGTTTGTTGCAAGTATTTTTTGTCCTTTGCTTTTTTGAAGAAAGGATGTTTCAACAACTCGGTTGCTGTTGGTCTGAAATGAAATAAAAAATAATAAGATCAAACACATTCGGTTAATGGTTCCCTCCGAGGTGTGAATCGCTGAGTCAAACATGAGACTCTCTAATTGCTTCTGCCAACCGAAATTCGATCACCCAATGACGTCTTGAGTCGAAATTCTGTACAGGCTGTGTTTATCGACTGTTTAGAATACCGCATAGAATTTAATTAGTTCAAGCTTTCCATCCTCGACGCATCACCTTTTGGTCGGATCCTTCTGCAGACAATCCACGATCATTTTTCTGAACGTTTTTCCATACGCTTTGTACTGATCCTTGTCATCGGCAGCTGTATCAAGGGTCGGTGGATCATTTTGCAGAGTCAACATGAGAACTTTCATCGGTGGATATTTGTGATACGGCGCAGTACCGCTGGCCATTTCGATAGCAGTTATACCGAGCGACCAAATATCCGCTTTGAAGTCGTACCCGTGATCCTGTATCCAGAATAAAACATATATCGATATTTTATCAAATTTATCCATCTTGGAATTCGTAGAGACACACCAGTTTCAAAATTTCACTCCATGCAAGATAATCTCGTTCATTTTTCTCACAATTTTTTCTTCCAAGTTGATTAAGAAAAAGATAAGAAATATTGAATCTGGTTTATAAGTATTATTCAAAGCCTGTTATTGTTACGTGCAAAAAAATTACCGCGATTTTCAACACGAAGAGGTTAAATGGAAGAAAAATCGCAGATTCTGTTGTTAATAAATCGGATGCTCTGTTCATCACAAGCAGTAGATAATATATCCGCAGAAGTATATAAAAGCGATCTTCGTTAGAGATAAAACTCGTTAAATAATTAATATAATCGACACATCAATCGCAGGCTAAGAAATTGTAGAGTAACTTTCCTCTCTCACCTGCTCCATGACCTCGGGTGCCATCCAGCACGGCGTTCCGACAAAGGTGTGTCTGACTTTCTGCCTACTCAGATCTCGTCCGGTCGCGAGCCACGCGCTCACTCCGAAGTCGGCTATTTGGACCGTTCCATCTTCCCCCAACAATATATTGCCGGCTTTTATGTCCCTGAAATTTACCAGACAATTACATAAACATGGATACGATGGGAGTATCCTTTGTGCATGTGTCAAGCTTCACCTGTGTATTTGACCGTTGCTGTGAAAGTACTCTAGACCCTTGAGCACCTCTCGAAGTACAGTTGCTATTGTCGGTTCGTCAAAGACTCCGTGTTTGCAGTTCGTTGTTCTTGTCTTGTGTTTTATGATATCAAGGAGCGAGCCTCCTTCCAACAGTCTTAAGACAAGCCAGAGCTCCTCCTTGACGACGAACGAGGTGTAATAAGTCACAACGTTCTCGTGGTTGCAGGACGACATTGCTTGGATTTCTTTCTGTCGATGGAGAAGAAGATGATACAAATATACACTGCGTTACAATTACGATTGATATAATATAAATAAAATCGATTAATTCTTGCCCACCAACAACTCGTCCATGCTCGTGTTCCATTTTTCCAAGTTTATTCTCTTGATAGCACATTTTTCTTGTCGAGGTATACAGAAGGCTGCGTGTACAACGGCCGTCGCTCCAACACCTTGATTGGAATTGAAAACAAAGTCAGACTGTCTTGTTCGCAAAATCAGACTCTGGAGCTTGAGAAGAGAGAGAAGATTGATTGATCAGTGAGTTTTGCTTCTTACAGGGATCAAATGTTCATATAACAGCTATGGGTGTGTTTCAAAATTGAACTACAGTCACAGTTGCATAGTTTCATTATCGTACAGCGTAGAAAAATATACGATAATGCTTCAATTATATAATTCAGCCTCAGTTTGTCTACAGAGTTTATATTGAGCTTCCAAAGATGGAAAACTGCTCTCAAATTCACCCTGCACATTCCCAGGTCTTAGTCTCGATGCATATGATATCCGTGAGACCACAGAAACAAGATCCCTGTGATTGTATCTGATGTTACATCGTCCAATTCGGGTAGCAACCAGTGCGACGACTGGTTTTTCGACTTCATAAATGTGCAATTAACGATAATTATTTTAGAATACATGCGTATTTTCCCGAGGTATCATTTTATACATTTTATACACCCCAAAGGAGTAATTGACACTCTACCGATGTAATAATTTTTTAAACATGCCCTTTAACTGTTCCAAGATAAGAATTAAAAATCTTTATTTGAGTGGATAACAAGGCGTTTACATTCTATTTGGTCAATGCGGTAGCGTTAGAACATAAGAAACAATCTTCAACAATGTTGAATAAGCCAATTGAAGATATTACAATCTTTTTTCGAGGGTCTGAACGGGAAAGACGAGCTTGGAGCTTGAAAAAACCTACAAGAAAAAAAGATTCTGTGTTTGAAAGCTAAGTAACAATTGAAGACAATTAGTCCTGAGGAACGTCGGCAGACTTTAAGTGCGGGAAATGTGTGTTTACAAAGTAATTTACGGTACTTAATAAAAAACGGAGCGGTTTAATAATTAATATTTTCGTTGCATAAACAATTATTCTAATAAAAGGGAATGAAAAAAACGGTCTCTGAGTAGGTAGAATAGGAAAAAAGTAAAATAATCAACGAAAAAATGGGCGTAGGCGTAGGTGTGCCTGATATCTGTCTAAATGCGGGACAACAATACACCGCGTTTTATATTCTTACCCTAGAAAACAAATTATTAACATGGTTAAAAGCATTGACCCCTCTCGGAGTAGACAATTTTTCGTCTGTGTGTCGGTTATCGAAAACTAGGTTAGGTTAGGTCCCCGCTAGACGGCCGGTCTTGACGTGTGTAGAAAGTAGCCAGACTCGTCCATCACTGGTATCCCGCCCAATAATAACGCCGCTTATAATTAGTTTGCGAAAAGAAGAGTAAAAAAGTCCCCGTTTAACCCCTAATAAACTTATTTTTATATAATAACTGGCCTAGTATGTCAGACGGTTTATTTAAATAGCCGTCGATACGTGAACGCGGTCGAAAATTCGTAGTGCGAATTTAAAATGTATCCTAAATATTCACGACGATGCAAAGACTCGGGGGGTGCGTTAATAATTACCGATAACTTCCTTGAGGTCGTAATCGTCTTTGGTATTAGGCCAGCCCTGTACGACCGCAGTGGAACTCGCCGACGCCATTTTGTAGGCTAACGCAGTGCCGAGTCGCGAGTGTTTGGTACCCCGTGTTGAGTTTGAGTGGTTACGGTGTGTATTATGCGCAAGACTCGGGAGAGCCGGGCATTGGTGGTTGGTCGTCAGGCGAAACGGCTTCTGTCGAAATATACCCGGCGAACAGGCAGGCAATACGTCCGGGGATATCTTTCTGTTGATAAAAGAAAAGGACAAAATAAGATAAACACGTAAAATATTTAGGATCGTTGTTAGTCGGTCTCGTGCCACCGGTGAATATATAATAATGAAAACATTACTCTTCGTTCTAAATGTGTTATAATCAACTCAATTCGTTCTTAATAACTAACAAGTATCACAGATTAATCTAAATTATTTTTAAATGATTTATCCAGCTGTATACTATGTTTGATACTGTAAACACACGTCGCTGCATGCTTGCTTTACGATATATGCCTTAATTATAGTAGTTATATGTATCGCTATTTTTTAACGGATAAATAAATATTTGTACACAGTATATACACATGGCTAGAATTATACTACACCTCAATATTTGTATTCCGAAGTAACCTCGCTTAATTTATTAGACGAGGTTAAGAAATTACCCCGTAAATAATTGTTATGAGCATAATTTCCAATTTTTAGAGACAAAAGTAGAGAATTTATTTTAAAAAATTCTCTCATCTCGTTCATAACAATTTCGAAATATGAACATTACAATGTAAAATAGAATAGTAATATTCCAAATTATAAAATTAGATTTTTTAGAATTATTATCGATCCTGAATCCCTCATAGATTTTTTGTAGAATTGAATTGAATTCGATAAGAAAAAAGAAGAAATAAAATAGTCCGTTTCTATGTGGATGAACAGCCGGTGGAATGTAATTGAGTATTTTCTTTTTATAAATATTGATTCAGATCTCGTGAGTAATTTGTATTACACCTGCTATATACTATATAGGTACATATGACGAAGAGTTTAATCAATACATACGTGTCACATTATGATATGTGTATAATAAACTGCAGATATAGACGTTCGAGAGTTCTTTGAAATGAAATTCTACAAATTGAAAAATCCAGGAAGCCATATTTTACATGACGAAAAACCAAAAGTCTGTTGCAACGAATTTATTCTTGTACAATTGCATCATGCTATTCGCTATCAGTTAAAATTGAGAACGAGATATAAAATTGTTATATTTAAACTACACGCGATATTTTATCTACATTGAGAGAATTTTTAGGAAGTCTAACGCATATAAACAAGACCTTGAGTCATATGCACGAGTAATAGATTTTTTACGGCACACGCATCAAAAAGTGACTTTTTGATGCCTGTGCGGTAAAAAAAAATAATAAGGTCATATTTTTTCTTTTTTCAATGGAAACAAAATTGAAGGAAATATGACCGATCGAGAATTACAACGTTGTGACGTCACCTGGAATTCAATTGCCTGTAACTTTTGTGATCATGATTTTTAACGAAAAAGAAAAAACACGACCTAATTATTTCGAGCTACTCTACATTATATGCATATAAAAATCGAGAGATGCAAAATCCCAATTGCAGCGTGGAACTGTTTACTGCTAGATGACGTTTCATGCCAAAAACGAAACTTAAACGAATGAATTTACCACTCGTTGACTATGTAAGGAAAATGGGCGAGCACCTTGGGCTACTAAGCTGACTCATCTAAGTGTTATTCTTTAATCAAATAACGCGTGTATGTCGTTATACATAATTATCTCGCTTCAGGGATATCGGTGGATACACAAGCTCGTTATTTAACGCGCGATTGTTATTCGGATATCCGAAATTTTAAATGGATGCATACGCGTATTATAATTATTTTTTATTTCGATTCTGCCGAATTCACTATTATTGTATGTGTATCCACAGAATATTAGCTTCGTCGGCTGTAATGATTATAACTGAAATTTCTACCGCGAGTGTAGAATAATAATTGTTATTGTAACGAAACGATTGTCTCTAATTGATGCTACGGGGTCAATACTATATATTTACATCATATATCGACATTCGTGTCTCTCTCCCACGTTATTTCAATTACTAAGATTAGAAAATTCAATTAAATCAAGGGTAGAACATGCGATACGCCTTCATACAGCATACCGTGTTATCGCCTAAAGTATTTACACACAGATTTTCACGGATTTTCTTTTTTTTTCTTTTTTTTTTTTTTTTGTTCGTTCGTCCGTTTTCACGCACGCAGGAAGTGATTTACTGATCTAATACGCCTAGCTATAAAATACGATGGGAAATCGCATATGGTCGCAGTGCTTTGCTCATAGCCTCAGGCTGTACATGAATAAAACGGAATAATTGTAAAAAAAAAAATAAAAAGCATAGAAAGTAGAAAAATATTGAACCACCAAACAGACAAATTAGAAGATCGAAATGTACTTTCTCGTAAGTTTATACATTTAATATCATATTATTTACATAACTTTATAATTGTGTGAATTAAACGTTATCATTTGAATGCTATATTTCACATGCTTTTATTGTCGTTAATTAGATCGTTGGTCTCAGAAAACCGCTTTTTCGTTTTCATCAATTCTGTGTATGTCACGTGATTCAAAATTACAGCTTCTATGTATGATTCAGTTTGTGAATTTTGAAACTGAATCGCGGACCTCGTGTCTACAACGTTTTTGAAATGTAAATTTATCATTAGCAATAGACGTTTGAACATAGTTATAAAACATTTTATCTCCGTGACGTTGTCAATATCGCGTGAAGGTCCGTCGCAATAATCTAACTCGAACGTGTTCGAAATGGAATCGAACGCGATATAATGGGACGTACGTAGAAATTCGATACAATAATCTGAAACAGTGCTTTTTCTTTTCCTCAAAAATTGACATATGCCACGTTGATTGGCGTTCGAACGGTTCCCTAGCTATTTTGAATTGTACAATCGAGCCCGCCTTTTCCCGCGTGAATAACGAGTCGTAATAAAAATTAAAAAAAACCAAAACAATAATAAAAATTCTTACCTGCTTCTTCCCAGCACTAGAGTCGTCAGGAATCTAGTGTCTTGGAACTTTAATTGGCCATCGGCTGTGGAAACTGGCGCCGCGGCGCTCAACGCCCCCGTCTTACGCTGCCTCATGTTGCCTCTGTATGGAAACCAAATAAACATCGGCGTCAGTTGGGTTGCCAGCCTGCAGGCGCAGTCGCGGGTCTATTAATATCCCCCACGATTTCGCGCGTACTTTCAAATATCATCGATAAACACTAGATATGGAAATCGAACAATTTGGTATTTACACTGGTACCATAAATAACTCTGCCTCTGGACAGATGCTCGAGCTCGAACCTCTTAACAGCCTCTGAACAGGCCACCGCGGAATATTTTTAAATTGACGTACCGTTTGTCACCTAAATAGAATAATTGCGACTGGATTGGCCGCATCGGCTATATTTAACCGTAAGGGGGGTGAACTCTATCCTGTGTGATAAAAATAGCCGGAACAAATAACGAACAACTGTTTGTCTGGCTTTACGTCTGTCTGTCCGCTGCGATCCTCTTCTTTTAATGATCATAAACGATGAAACCCTTCAATCGCAATCGAACTATATGTAACCGTACCGAAAAGTTGCGAAAATTAACCGTCGGGGCTCCACGGATCTTAATCCCTGATCCGGATGTGGGAAGTTCCGACAATATTGTTTATCGCAATGCAGATTAGGCGTAAGCGCGTATCCAAAGGATATGGTCTACGCGCGTCATAACATACATACCTATCTGCTTGCGTACGTGACGCGCGGAACGTCGTATCTGATCTTTTCATCACCAATTTGCAATATGGTTGCGATATTACGGATCACGAAAAATGAAAATGAAAATCAAAGTCTACAGACTTTTGTGAACTTCCAACAATGTGTTGGAAGTTTTGTTCACATACAGGAGTCATGAAATCCCTTCACATTTTACAATTGGTAAAATTAATTTACAAATAGGATGAATTTATTAAACAATTTTGTAGAATTGATACAAAATTTTGTATTCTTGTGACGAATGTATTGTAGTAATATTGAAAATTTGTTTATCAATTCGAAGGACATGCATAGCGATTCACTTTGATGTACTAAAATTGTAATTTTACAAGACTTTCGTGTAGTTAATGTGTACTAAATTCACAATAATTTTTTACAGTGTGTCACATCATGATCCTAGTCATTGAAAACGGTCCCCTGCTCCAGCGTTTTTCGTGCATTACATTTTTGATGATATTTTGTCTCGTCGCATTTCGATTTTGCACATTTGGATCATTATAGCAATAAAGTTAGTTTTTTTCTTCAATTTGTGGATAAATATTTGAAAATAAGAATTATTTCGTTCTCTAGGCGTAAATTACCGCAGTAAGTACAACATTTTTATAAATCCATGAAGTTTTTCTTACTCCTGCGTTATTAATTTGGACATTTATTATTCATCTTCATGTTCTTGCTGACAGAATCACGAATTCACGTCTACGTTTTCAATATTTTCTCATCTGTTTCGCAATCGTCGAGCCTCAGAATTCATGGCTATCTGGACCCACTGACCCAGTGGTGCTCAAACAACGTAACGCTTTCGTGTCACGCATTTTCGTGACGTTGGCTATCTGTACTGAACCAGTGGTGCACCATGACCCCCGAAAACTAAAGCAATTTCAATGCTAAAAGGGGTAAAAGTTCGGATTTGTACCTCGAGAAGTGTCAGGAAATTCAGCACCTCTTCTAATCTGATATGGGAGGGTTTTTATTTACCCAACCGATAATAACCGTTGTAATCTGATCATTCACACCTTTTAGAATTGTGGACGAATTCTGAAAAATCGTGTACTAAATTCATCGTATTTGTAAATCAATTTTACTAAAATGTGAAGTGATTTTATGGCTGCTGTATATGTGAATAAAACTTCCGACACATTGTTGGAAGTTCACAGGAACATTTTTTATAGTTTAATCGAACGTATTCTCATTCAGCGAAGCATTTAACGAGCGGACAGCTTCGAGGCAGTCGAAACACTTGTGTCCAGAAAACAGGTGGACACGGGTAGCATAAGCAGATGCGATTCACGTGGTTTGAGACACTTTGGATACACGTTCTAAGTGACATCGCAAACGGTATAAAAAGCTTTTAGAAGTCGACGAAATAAGTTACTCGTGTGAAATTGGGTGGCAATTGCAAATTAGGAGAAAATGATCTCGGCGATTTCACTCGTCGCAAGAACTAGATGACATAATGTTGAAGATCAAACGCCGAGCAGTTGTATATTTTTCGTGTCTCAGTTTCAATCATTTTTCATCAATAAAATTATATACCCACCACTTTAGGCATATTCCACTGAAGGAGTCATATGCAAAAACTTATTACCTCGTGACACGAATCAGCTGCAAGAAGTTTTTTTTTTTTTTTTTTTTTTTGCGATTGCTCTCCGCAAAAAACAATTTAGAGGCAGTCAGTTGAAGCAGTTGGAGTTAACGATCAATTGACCCTTGTGTCATGGTATATTCAAGTGTGTTCATACGTGTGGATCACGAGGATGATAAAACGTAGGTAGCTATACAGGTTGCGCAGCGGGTATTTAAAAGGATGCGATAATTACCGCGGTCACGAGACACAGAGGAAAAACATCGATAGCTATCTATTGCAATACAAACGGGGGAAGAAAAAATTAATAAAAAATCGAAATGATCAAAAAGATTATAATCGTTGGCATCTCTGTGACCACAGCTAACGAATTATAATTGTGACGATTGCTTATAACGAAGAAGGCTGAATTTAATTAGTGATGATAATTGCTACGATTTCCGTGTCACAGAAATAATGAAGAGATATGAAAAAAAAAGAATCAGATGATTGGGATTCGTGACCATTGTGTAAATGTTGGAATAATAATTCGATCGATCAGAGCGTGAGAAGAGATGCATAGCTTACCTTTCGGAAGCTCCTTTTACCGATCCAACGGGGCAAAAGTCGGGGCAAAAATCGGTTGCCATATCAAGCTACGCAAAACTGCAACCGATTAGTTTACCCATGTCGAAGTAAACGCGGACGTACGATTACAAATGAGACAAGTTATCATAGAGTAGTAAGAATCGTCAACTTCAGTCACTTTATTGTTCCTACGACCATTAAAACTCGAATATAGACAAAATCGTTCTTTCACAAACTCTGAAAGGAACTGTAATAACGATGAGAGATGAAACATTCAAGAGTATATAACTCGCAGTCAAAAATTATGACACGATAAACTCCGAATTGTTGTTTCGGTCATGTGGGTTCGAGATCTGAGATCGGGACTCGTTCACCCGATTTCTTCAAACTATAATACCGACAATGAGTTTGCATGAGACGTTTCACTGTTTTTTTTATATATTTATATTTCCACAAATATTTATACAAATGGAATGTTCCGTTATAGGTATATACGTACTCTCCTTTCACGACAATCACGATCGATGCAATACGTAAGCGACGCGTACCATCGGAAGAATTGTAATGATCGACCGCAGACGCACGGGAAGGCACCGAGAGATCAGGTCGGATGATCCCAACTTTGTCGTTCGAACTGAACCGAACGAATCACTACCACCTCAACCGTCACACTAACGTCACACAGGTTTACTGCGAAGTGTGTAGTCCGCGAAAGATACACACCCACATGTCCGTCAATGTGCATCGGTGTACGGAGAGCAATAAGAACGGGGTTCTGTGCCATCCGTCAATTGGATAACTATGTGGCCACCGTCGTCGTCGTTGTCCAACTTACAAACGTTGCATGATCGCGTGACATATTGGGTAGACTAAACTGTGCACAATATAGGTAGATATGTATATTTCTTGAAACTCGTCTCATCGCGCACATCATCGTCGACTGTCTACATCCAATTGTAGTCTGTACCGTACGTTCGTCAACTCCTACTATCCTCCTGCTCCAATTTCTTGGAGGAATGCCCCTCTGATTTATGCGCACATGACAATCGCAGCTTCTGTAGGAATTCAAGTCTGACAAACGGTGGAGATAAAAATCGAGTTCTCAATATGAGATCCAAGCGGTGACCGGAAGTCGTATCTGAGATGAACCCGGTGTCACCGATCGATCGTTACTTTTTCTCAACGTTATACCGTTAAACGGTTTTATTATATTTATAGACAGAGGTATGTACAGGCCTCGAGAATTAATAGAGCGGTCCTCGCCAGGGGAAGAATAATTTGTGTCACTTCGGCTTAATCAAAACCGACCTTGGGTTTTAACTGACGATGATTTAAAAGGTTCATATTTACGAGGAAAGAATTACCTTGTTTTCTTTTCAAGACTGCAGGTTACTAGATTGGTAGTTTTTAATCGGTCGAGCCCATTCCCATGTCTATATTCCATTTCACACGGTGCCTACGATGTACACCGTGATAAAAACTGGTCTTAGAAACGTTGATGTGGTCTTGTAATTTTCATTCTCTAATTGCTTCTGTATATGTTATGACCTGCAGGAGCACAATAAGAGACCGGAAACAGTGATTGTGATTTGTGAGCAATTTTGCGAATCAGAAATCTGGTTTCAACCGACACCAACAACGCAGCTAATCCCGACGATTGTTATTACAATATGTATTAACGTACAAATATGCATACGGTCCTTGGATCAAACCCACAGTCCAACCGATTACGATGTCAGCACCCGGACGAAGAATCAGTTTCCCTCTTTCGTACGATCAGAGAGCTGCATCACACGTGCAGAACCTCGTACTCTTTTCGTGTACACCGCGTGTTTGTCCTCATGCGGGTAGATCCGTGCGCCTGATCGCAGGCAACCGTGCCTACACCCCATGTGTACGACATAGGATGTAGGTACGGTTGCCTGCGATCAGGTGCACGGAGCTGCCCGCATGAGGAGAAACACGCGGTACATTGTATCCTCAATGGTTTTGATGGACGTCGACGAACCGGCTAGATTCGGCCTTCGAATATAGTGCGCACCGCGTTCGAATGAGTCCCATGATTGATTCCATTGTGTGCATGCTTCATGCAGAAGCGATTAAAGCGTACAATTGACATTTGGAATGTTACAGATCACCAAACTTCTCTTTTTCGCCTGCCTGTCCGCGGCTGTTGATGTCGCGGAAAGATTAAACTATACTCGACGGATTGAGAAGATGCTGAATTCGCAGCTTTACAAACCCAGCGTGATCGACTCCGTCGAACCTTGGAGAGCTCTCAGAGACATCTACCATCTTCCCGAAGACGATTACGCCAGCAGCCCCGGAAATGACGACTCGAGTGCCGATAACGATTTTCCGGAAATCGATAGAGGAAACAGAAATCTACTTCCTGTGAGGATATTTTGTATATCAATTAGTTATTTTACGCTCCAAATAGAGGAGGAGTAAATAACTCAGTCCGGGCTTCACACATGAATTTTTAAATTTAAAATAATTCGAATTAATTCTTCAATTCTCATTGTCAATAAAATCCTAATAATACAAACCCGAATCCAAGATAATTCAGATTAATCCGGAATCATTTTCGTTATTTCGTCTAATCCAAATCAATTCAATCTAATTTCGTTAGTTTTATTCAATTATTTTCCCGAAATTCTACGAAATACACGACACAGGTCGTAGAACCAATAAAAGAAAAGAAATATCGCAGTTTTGGTGCAATGGTCCCGATTTATTTTCCAGGATTACCGAAGCCTTTGTCAAACTAGAACTAGACGGGTAGATCTGAGTGATTCCGAGTTTGAGTACCAGCCGCCTCACTACCACGAGGTGTACTGCAAGAGTTATTCTCTGATCGAACGAGTCCAGGCTCTGACCAGACCTTCCCAACAGGTGAACACACGATTATTCTATACACCTATAAGACTGAATGATGGCGCGATTTATGAATCGTCGTATTTTTTTTTCGAATGTACAATACCGCGTCTTTGACTCTTCTTTTTGTATTGCAGATGTGCGCTCATCCCAGTTTCCACTGTGTTCAAAGGAGCAAGACCCTGTTCGTGGTCAGACGCCGTTGGGAAAGCGAGTGCTGGGAGCCCCACTCTATGCAGGTTCCGAGCGGGTGCGAATGTATGTGGCCGGTTTCAAGCCTCGGCGAGATAACCGGGCATTACTAACCGTTTATTACAATAAATTGACGCTAATATACATTAAAAAAAAAAAAAAAAAAAATTTAGGGTAAATAAAAAAATGTGTGGCTTCTTGATTTATCGTATTAGCAAGCTGTGGAACTATTGATATAGTCGATTTATGTAATTAAAGACCACAAGTTTGGTATAGCTACGGTTATTGATGCGATATAAGATAACGAAATCAACGAATCGAACTAATTATCAAATAAACTTTCTTTATTTACAAAGATTACTTCAAGTATACCTATATATATTATATATATACGACATGGTGAATGAATAAAGTTTTCATCTTCATTTCCATGAATTTGCTTTATGCTTTGGTAAGAAGTGAAAAGCCTCGGGAACTTTTCCCAATAGCATTTCCCTGGAAGAAAAAAAAGAACATTATATAAAAATTGCTGCAAAAAAATTTCGATATTCTAATTATCTTACGATATTTTTATCCAGTCTGCACAGTTGGAACTGGCCATGAGCGTCTCCATCTCGTCACGACCTCGGAAATACGGAGGTCTCTCGTTTATTTTTTGCGGTGGTCTTTCCAGAATTCCCACAGGAACGTACCTGGAGAAAATCGCACGGAATAACAATTTTTTTTTTCTTCTACAGAACGAATCAAGTCGAATTATTTCCTCATATTTTGCATAACATTTTTCGACTTTTAACTTTTAACGGACGTTGGATCACTGATTATAAGCAGTGGCATCTCTGTCAGCACTTTACCTACTTTTTTAACATGTCCCCACGTGCCTACGTGCTCCGGTACATCGGGTATTAAATTCTAGACTAGTATCGGCGGACTTTTTGTTTTTGCGATATATCGTCAATTTGTGAATACATTTAGCGAGTTGGTACTAAATAAACTCGTCCGATGTATAGAAAACATTGGGATTGAATTTTACCTGTGCAAGAACGACATCCATTCGAGCATGAATCTCCTGGTTGTTTCGACACCCCTGGTGTCGGAGCCCCAATGTTCGAGGCCGTATTTCACGTACTTTTTAACAATATCAAATCTCTCGCTACTAGGAACATCGATAAGTTTTCTCTCCTTGATCTCCTGGAATATCCAGGGCTTGACCAAAGCCCCGCGGCCTATCGTCACACCCTGTATAGACGGACAGTTTTCTCTCGCATTTTCGTAATCCACGTACGAGAATATGTCTCCGTTTCCATAGATCGGAATAGGCTTTGCTGCCTTGGCACATCTCTCGATGTAATCCCAGTCCGCCAACTTGGTGTAACGCTGCTCTCGCGACCTACCATGCACCTGGGAATTTGTGAAATTCAATTTCAACGATAAGCCGCTCACTCAAATAACTAAATAAACTATTAGACCCGTTTAGACACAATCAATAATGGTCACAAGATAATAAACTTTCATTATTGGACACAATTTTTTGCAGACACACTCAGATTGGGCACAGGATAAACGTTAAGGTGAAATGAAAGTCACGTGACTTCGATATGATTTACACTTGGAATTTTCAAACGCTATTTTCTCAGCCAAAACACATTCGATTGATGTGAAATTGATATCAGTGACGTAGAAAAACTGAATGAAAGGCCTGCCAATCGTGGATTTTCGAAAATCGAAAGACATAATCAGAATTTTGTGTAACAATATTGTTCTGTAACCCAAGGAGGTGCTGCCCCTCGTGTAGAGAATCAGCACTTCCTTGGATTACAGAATATTGTGAAAAAACTGTTATCACGTCTCGATTTTCGAAAATCCACGATTGGCAGGCCCTTCGTTGAGTTTTTCTACGTCACTGATATCAATTTCACATCAATCGAATGTGTTTTGGCTGAGAAAATAGCGTTTGAAAATTCCAAGTGTAAATCATATCGAGGTCACGTGACTTTCATTTCACCTTAACGTTTATCTTGTGCCCAATCTGAGTGTGTCTGAAAAAAATTGTGTCCAATAATGCAAGTTTATTACTTTCTGTCCATTATTGATTATGTCCAAACGGGCCTCTCCCGAAAAAACTATGATTGAGACCGACTTCGATACACAAATGTATACGAAAATTGAGTTCCCAATTTTCTCACCGTGATCATAGAGGCTCCCCAGTCCCTGAACATGGGAGTTAAATTATGAGCGACCGGTTTGTCCTGGTAGACGCCCATCCTAGTTTTGATGGTGAGTGGAATCCGAGATACTTGAGCGATGGATTTGATCGAAATTTCAAGCACGTTTGATTTGTTCAGCATTCCGCTTCCGCCTCCTTGTCTGTATATCAGATCAATGGGACACCCAAGATTGAGATCTATGAAATCGACTTCAACTTCGCTCTCCAGTAGCTGGGCACATCTGGTCAGTATTCTCGGATTATTGCCGCAGATTTGCACCCCAAATACGTCCTCGGATTCGTGTCTCTTGACCAACGCCCATTCTTCAGTAGCCCCTTTCAATATCTTGGGAGCCAGCGCCATCTCGCCACAGGTGAAATCTGCCCCATATTCTTTGCAAATACGACGGAAAGGAAGATTCCCAACCGTGGTCAACGGACTCAACAAAAGCTTGTTGTTCCAATCAATCTTCTTCTTCTCAGATGGCAGTTCCTTCACTATATCGTAATCTGAAACTGGCCCAATCTTTGGTTCTTCTTTATCTTCGGGTTTATCTTCGGTCCCATTTTTCTCAGTTTGGCTACCATTTAGGGTTGCTTTGGTATCCGAAACTTTGTCCTTATTGGCTTGTTCGATCCTCCTCTTCTTGATCTCGTCATTGGCCTTAATGATCTTTTCCGACTTCCCAAAGTTGTATTTATGTTTCCTGAGAATATTCTGCAGTTCTTTGGGCAATTGATTCTTAGTCGCCAACGGTTTCTTCTTGTGCTCTTCGAACCGAGCTTCGTCGACGAGGTTCAGTCCAGTCTCGGTCAAATGCGTGGCTCCCATCCTGCAGGCGGCGCCTCTGGGACACCGGCCAATGGTATCGTAGAAGAAGCATCGCTCCGCGATGTCTTTATCCTTCAATTTCAGATATTCCACTCTATCGTGTATGAACTGGCACCTCGGGTTGTTGCATTTTTTATCAGGCTCTCCGACCGCCTGGTCCACAATCCACGGACAGAGGTTTGCCTCCCTAGGCGCTTTGTAAGGCGGAGGTCTCGCCTTGTTCTGACCACGGAGTTTGTCCTTCCTGTCTTCTATTTTGGGCTTCTTGACTTCTGGCTCTTCAGCGTTTTCGGCGTCTTTAATTTCCGATACTTGAGGCGCTACCTTTTCCTTGTCAATATCCGTCAGACACTCCTCTGCCAAGAGTCTGACGTGGTCTTTGACTATGAATCTGTGGAAATGACACGAATTTGAAGAGAATCGGATAGAATAAACGAATGATCGTCGTTTGTTTATCTTATTGTTCATATTGCGGTGTTTGTCACACGCGGTTTTTAGGTTAGGATTTAAGATTCTCATTCTTTCGACAATAATAACAGAAAGTCAGTCCGTCAGAAGTATTCTGATCTGTAATTAGACTAATTCTTACTCTGGTTTTATAGCGCATACGCCTTTCTCCCTCTCCTTTTCCTTTTCATCCTCCTTATTGCAAGGCATCGGGACATCGCGACACTTTTCAACGCCGTCGGCCATTTTTATGCCATGCTTTCAGAGTTCAAACTCGTGGCGCCCTCTGGCGCGAAACAGCCGCCATCTTTGTGGTCCGATCAGACCGTGACGACATTTGTTTACTAAAATATGGGGAAATGTGTGACATGTGAAGCGGCGAACCCGAAAAATTGCGAGAGAACAGTTTTTTTATTCAGTTAATTGCTCAATTATCTATTTATGGACTCAAATTCTCTCACAATCGTTCTGAGCTGAACACTCTTTGAATCTCCCGCGCGTCAATATCGATTTAGACTACAAAAATGGCGGCCACAAGCTCTTTCAACCGGGGCTAACTCGCTAGCAGTGTATAGTGGCTATTGCGCCTGCGTCATTTCCACGAGGGAGCTTATCCTCCGTGTTTACAAAATCACAATAAACGATGGAAAAGACGAAGAGGAGACGCTCGATCAAATTCGCATGGCTCAATATCAGTTCATTCGGTGTAACATGAGCCGGGATCAAAAGAAATGAGAACAAAGAAACGTCGTGGAGGCCGAGATGAAGGTGAGTTTCGCGGCATTGAATTGTTTTTAGGAGATGATACATAATATCGTTGAGACGGCGAACATTAGTTCGTTTGTTTATTCTGCGCCGAATAATTTCGACGTCTATTGTTTGCGATCGTTGAGAAGCGTTCGAAACATGTCATTCAATACTTTTTTTATTGATTGGAGTCGAGAATACTGTACAGACCTCGATCGCAGCTTGTTTCAGTTCACTGATTCAGACACAGATGTCATAACCGACACCGTAGCGTGTTGCGTGCCTGTGTGGAACAGACTAACAGTTTGAGAGAAAATCTCGTCGTCTAGTTTGCATGCTATATGCATGCTATACGATATAATTTGTAGAACAAAGTGTAGCTACATGCTGTACGAGCATACTTTGACACCATCTCCATGACTATCTAATCGTAGAATAAATTATAGGACACATATGTATTGACGTATCGGTGTTGTATACGAAACGCAATCTTGACAATGATTTTCGCCCCTGTGGAAGCGTATAAATTTAGAAGTTTATATCACTGCTGGAAGATATACGATCGCATAACTGCACGGTAAAGCCTCAACGACACTCGTCTGTGTTTTCTAGTTTAATGTGATAATTTTACGACAGTGAATCCCCGGCGAGCATTGAACTCAGACTTTTCATGCGTTTAACAGCGCGTGGGATATATCGCGAAGAGATTGCGTAGACCATGAAGGCAAATAATTCCACGAAGATAATAATGAGAATATGTAACGGGCATAACGTCCACAGTATCGCTGAAACGAAGGCAAAAGTGGCGGAGGGATCATCAGGCGCCAGCCTAAACTCGGAACTGATTACGCGCCACAACCCCCGCCACGGATGGACGACGTGTGTATTCATTGACGCAGGCGAATATATGTAGCATGCATGAATACATTACATACCCATATGAATATTTGAAACACTTTTTATTCACGTTTTCGCGCGTGGGTGGAATATTTCTGCGAATCAACTGCAAACGAAAATTTTTGCAACCTCATTATACCTATATCAACGTTAGAAAACTGTGTGTTTTACAAAATATGTACAACCCTGTCTATTTAGTTGTAATAACAATAAACTTTCAATGGAGATCCACTGAACCTTATTATTTATTTTCCATTCATTAACAATAAGAATAAAAAGGAAAACAAAACGGCCAAATGAAGAAGGAATTTCATTCTTGCGGTATCCAAAGATAGAAGATCCGTGCAGATGATCTGCGATCGTCGCGACGTACTGCAGGGGGCGAAGGGGCCGGAGGGAGGCTGAAATAAAAAACGAGTTTGAACCGTTCTTAGCTCATCGGGTGCGTCGGAGGCTCGGCTGACGACGACGCCCCGTGTTAAATTTAAGTTTGAATTAAATTTAGCAAACGTACGTCGATTTTGCGTCGACGTCGCCGTCTGCGTCGAGACGCGTCCTCTAGCTCAGTCTCAAGAACATACCTCGTCGAGACGTACGGTGCTCCGGGTGTTGCAATTTGTTGTTATTTACTTATTTTATATCTTCTCCCGATTCCTAGTCTGTCAAAAAAAAAAAAAAATTGTCGAGAAGAAAAACTAGAAAAACCGATTGCTAGTGGTATTTCGATCAATTCAACGACCCTCCGACGTCGCCTCGTCGTCGATCATTATAATTATAATTGCTATATATTTTTATGCGATTAATTCGTTACCTACCTCAATCATTTATCATCGATCTCTACCTACGCCGAGATCACACGAGTAGCTATATAGGATAAAAATCATAAGGTAAATTATAATACATAAGATTCAACCAAATCATAGTTTGATACATGAATTTTTACTCCAAGAAAGAATCTGTTTCTCTGAGGTCTGTTATACATACACTCGAATTGAGTAACTCTCCTCATTTGAAGATGTATAAATTAATTGGTTTGCAAAGTCTAAATAATTCTGGAAAAAAATTGGTTGATACAATTCATCTGGCACTGAAAGAGAGGTACAACATTCAATCTAGGGGACGTCAAGTGGTTTAAATTCATATAATACAAACCTGAGAAGAGATTATCGTTTTTCCAATGAGTTTCAGAAAATTTTAACAACCATAAAAAAGGTGAATAGGGAATAAAGGGAAAGTTAATTCCCACCTTGATTTCGTGGAAACTGTACAGTAACGATATTTCAATGATCGGTATAGATTTTGTAGTGAAGAGTGTAAAGGTTGAAAAACCGAGATGTAATTATTGTACCAATCATTTGTTTAATAAGAACAAGATTAGATTCTGAATCAATATTGTAATTATTATCATTAGTATTCCGTCAAGGATCTCAATATTTTATTTTCAAGACTATTTTAACGATCTAGTCGATTTTTTCTTGGTAATCATTATTGAACAAGGAATTGCGCACCATTACCGCTAGGCAATGGTTAAAATCGTTCGTTATTCACGGACGTTATACGTATACTAACCACAGTATCTCTTAGATTGTTGCATGACTTTTGAATTACGGCTATTAATAACAACACCTTTCGATCATTACCTTCAGCTGTATTCTGTTTTTCTCACATTTCTTTTTCAAGCCCGGAAGGCCTGCAGCCGTTATTACAGTAACCATTTAGATAATAATGATATTAATTCACTGAGATAATAACATATTGATTAATTACCTCGCTACATGTGACACAATTTACGCAGTCATCTTGTGCGAAAAAATTGAAATATTTCGTGCCAAAATTTTTGCCGACAAACAACTTTGTTCGTGGCAATGTTCCACGTCGTGGTCGTGAATAGATCCACAATACCAAAGTAAACCACAGGTTCATCGTATTTCGAATCTGTCGTGTCCCTGTAGCACTTGAACTCACACATATACCGTGTGATTCTGTCGTGGATGGTTTCCATGTGGACTCCTGGGTGTATGCAACTGAGATGACACCGATTGTCGGTGACCAATCACGCATTCTGCTTTTTAACCAGCAACAATCAATGACCTCTCAGTTGCATATACCCAGGAGTCCACATGAAAACCATCCACGAAATCACACGGTATGTATTCTATCGATCTGAAAGAACAATTTCACATCAAACTTCGTTCGTGTCTCACTTATTGTCATACCTACGTCATTTTTTTTTCATCTCCCTCCCTCAATGCACTTGACGATGATGTTGACAATTTAATCGCATGAGCGAATATTTCTTTCAATTTCATTTCGAGGGAAATCGATTGATTTAATCTAATACTCTTTGTATACATTCGTCGATCGCGTCGATTTCGACGGAGCGATCGATGTGACGTAGCCTTGATCATGCGCCAAATACTTTTGACAGGCCTCACTTTTCCTTTTCTCATAAACATTATTAATATTTATGCTTCGTACCACAAATTTTACGCAACGATCGGTGCTCTTAACGGAATGAACAAGCGAATGAGTATAGATTCTCAAATCTTCTTCTCTTTTTATCTTTAGCTCATCAAGTTTCGATACTCTGAGCATGAACCGGGACGACGACGATTTTGGGGAAGGCTTCATCGCGGAATCCCATCCCCTGAGGTCGACGCAACTTTTGGTACCACCTGGAGGAATGAACAACTCGAGAACACCGAGCATAAGTAGCAGCGTGAGCGATCTAGACGTTCCTATATACACGAGGGATACCACAGTTCCGGTTTCCGGAAGGGGGGTAAGTGGCCAAGAATTTCATTTTATTGTCTTTCACGAACAATTTTAGTATCCAGAATCACATTTGTTAAAATCTAGGTCAAGAATTTCTAGCTTTTCATGCACTGGAAAAATTTGTCATTATTTGGATTTTTTTTTTAGAGATGGGAATAATGCATTTTTGGGATAAAATGTCAGAGAAAAAGTCAGGGAATTTCATTTCAGTGAAATTGTCGCCACTATATCGCATTCGCACAAAGTGTGTTAAATTGGCGACTATAACAAGACAATCATTCGCACGCACTTGAAAATTATGTTGCTACGCGGGTCTGACAGGCAGAGCCAGAAATAGAAAATGTTTATTCGTTTCCAAGAGCGCCTAAATACTCCACGAATCATTTCGCCTCTATATGCTTCAAATGCGTGAGAGAGAAAGATGCAGCGTGCCAAGTATCAAAAGATCTGGGTACGAACGTGCAGTCTCGCACGGATCCTGGGTCCTAGTTTTTCAAACGCTTCTATAAAGCGCTAAAAATAGAAGTTACCGAGGATCCAGGATCCAGAACGGGCACGTGACCCGCGTCACGTACCGATTTTCACGAGTCCGTCCGATCGATGCCCTTTTCCCGTTATTGAACGCTATGGTGGTCACTGCGGTCAGGGAAAACTGGTAGATGAGGAGAAAAAGTCAGGAAATCCGAAAAATCGTCGGGGAAAAATCAATGAATTTTATGGCGATACGAAACGATTTGTCCCTTTCGATCGAAAATCTTGATCAATGGAAATAACCACTGATTCGTCCTAATTTCAGTAGAGAAACAATTATAATTTGTTCAGGAAAATTCAGGGATTTTTTTTCTCTCTTTTCCTAACGATGGAACAGTCTGAAGTTGGCTAGAATCGAAAAACAAGCTTTCAGACGGTTCAGAACCGCTATTCAACTGTTTAAACGTTCATTTCCCGATTCTAGCCAATTTCAGACTGTTTCTCCGCAAGGAATTCACACTGTATATCGTTTACCCCTGGAAACGTGATAGCAAAGAGTTTCTCTCGATAAAGAAATAAACACTTTGTAAAGAAAAATGATTGATTGGTTGAGAAAAATTCTAGTTAAAATACAAGCTTTCCGATATTATTCGAGTATGCATTCTCGAAGATCAATTATCATTAGACGAGTGAAAAATTCCGTTCTAAATCTATCAGCACGATGCAGAAATGGTGAGGAAACTATAGGCAAGTAACCAACCGAGTAATCTCTGACGTTTTGACGAAGATTTATTCCCAGTCACCCGGAAAGCTAAAATTTGATGGTGAACATATATTTTTTTTTCTTATTTTTAGAGCTGTGAAGCTATACGTAAATCCCACCTACGTTCCCTAAAATGACATAACCGGTACGCGCCAACTAGAACTTTACTAATCGATTTTTGACTAATGTTCTTGAGAAAAAAAAAAGAGAAGGAAAAAAATACTGAGACAAGAAAAGTGAAAACCGATGCAAGGATGCCTCGGGTTGCGCAATAATACGTCCGCGAATATCAGAGCGTGATGATCAAATTTCGGGCACGATGACATTGAATTGACATCATTAGATACAATGAAGGATTTATTACGGCTTTAAGACTTCGAAGTCAATTTGATGGACACAGCTTTCAATTAGGCATATCATAGGTCGCGACAGAGGTTAATCTAATTTTCGCTCGAGGATGTAAATTTTTATACAGACGAATACAATAAACTTTATAAATCCAGCGATTGTGAAATAAAATCAGCCTCAGACGAGGCTGGAGTCCAAAGCTCGCTATGCAAGGCATAAAAAAGGGTCCTACGCCAACGCGTTGAAAAGTGGCCGAGCCTATTTGAAAAGGGAGAGTGTAGAGTCTAACGGCTGATGCAAGTCCGCTGTACGGATATCGACTGGTTCTGGCGTCGGCGTCTAGCGTCGGTGGCTTCTGATTGGCCGTGGAGATGGGTGTGCCTGGAGGCTCGTAGCGTGACGTCACCCTCACGGCTGTTGCATCGGGTCGAGACCAGAGAGAGACCGTCCGACTCTCTACCTGCCGAGGAAAAGGTCGTCACGGTGTGGCGGATACGGGATTTAGTATCGACACAATGGCATACCACTGGGGGAATGATCACCTTTGGCCTCTAATATTCTCTGTCCACGTTACATTCTACGTTTTTCAATTTCAATGCGTGTGTCGTTGATGCGAAATAATCGCGTCATACGCCTCGAATACCGTTTGGTATGGAATTTTTCTATTTTTTTTCCTCACTCGACACAGCAAGGACTGAATATTCGTTACGTCATCGGTATAAATCGCGTGATTTACAGACAGTCGATGAGATTCGTTTATTTTTTCATCGCTCTATAATCCATCGTGCAAAGTTAAGACTTTTATTCGTGTCTAATAAAGTTATCTTTCTCAGACGTTGTTATCATATCGTATCATAACGCATATTCAAGTGCACGAATGTGCGCGCGTTTTATTTCTGCAGCAATTAAATTTTTATATTCAGAAAAACGAATCACCTGTATCATCAATGACAAAATAAATATATACGAAGAAAGGCTTTTTTTTAATTCTTGGGTCTCTTTATTTAGCCAAGGAGAAAATCGTAGAGTCGATGCAGTCGTGCCTTTGGTCACGTCGGTCTCTATGGGTAATTCTCCCGCCAACGACCCGCATGGAAATTACTGGAGACACTTATAGGAAATGTACAGATTATATATAAGATATATTAATTATATATAAAAAATATCTTATAATGGCCGCTTTTAGTATATCAAATATTCATATAAATTCAATATATTATTTAAATATTAATTATATATATCCATCGATAAATATATAACTCGCACATAATTTGATATATATATATTGGGTGGTGTTATAACCCGGACGGAAAAATATGTATCAGAATATGTGCCAGTTATATATCTATGAATGAATATATTGTGAGATATACAATTATTAGATCGTATATATATATATAATAAATATTTAAATAATATATTGAATTTATATGAATATTTGATATACTGAAAGTGGCCATAATGAGATATTTTTTATGTATAATTTATATATCTTATATATAATTTGTACATTTCTTGATACATATATTATCTCTGATATACATATATATTTCCGTGCGGGGAAGCCAACTTTGCTTTCCTCTTTCGTCACATATGGTTTTCTCGATTTTTAATTTCTTATCGCATGAAAAAATATACGTTTATTAATTTTGTATTCAATTAAACCAGATTTCGCAATGCCTGCAATATGGCTTCGAGATAAGTAAATATAATATGAACGTTGAACTAGTCCCTCGCATAAGTCTCTGAGTCTGACGCTACGTGTTAAAGTATCGTATTTCAATCTACATAATTGCTTTACATTCAGTTGACACGGTAAAAATAGAAACGGGTCTGTGATACTACGTACATTCACTTTTACATACTTTACTAACGCCTTCATGTGGGACAAATATACGTAGGTGTTATTTTGATTGAGAACTATAATTTATTCTCTCCTAAATCCAAAAACACATTTGAATTATAATGTGATGATAAAATTCCACTTCTTTTTTTTTTTTTTTTTT
>JAFFZH010012539.1:0-11923 GCA_018420115.1 Euura saliciscinereae
ATATAAATATGAGGTGAGTTCATCCTACATACCTATGTAAATACTCATATCAAAGAGCTTGTTTACAAACTAGTCCTCTTTTCAGGTACGTTACATTAAGGAAATTACATGAAAAGACTCTTTCTTCGACGAAGACAAACAGATTTATATATAAGGTAAATATATACTAAATACTTATGGAAATACTCATAATGAAGAGCTTGCTTACAAACTAATCCTGTTTTCAGGCATGTTACGTTGTGGAAATCACACGAAAAGGCGTTCTCTTTGAAGAAAAGGTACGCGAAAGTAAGTTTAGGCAGAATATTTATATTATATTAATTCATGATAAACAGATTATTGCACGCTGGTCCTATTTTGAGGCATGTGACGTAGATAAAATTACACAAGAAGATGTTTCCTCCGGAAAAGGTGAGTTCGTCCTACATACCTATGTAAAATGTTCACATCGAAGAGCTTCAAGAGCTTGCTTACAAACTAGTCCTGTTTTCAGATACGTTTATACATTGAGGAAATTATATAAACAGACTCTTTCTTCGACGAAGACAAACAGATTTATATGTAAGGTAAATATATACTGAATACTCATGGAAATACTCATAATGAAGAGCTTGCTTACAAACTAATCCTGTTTTCAGGCATGTTACGTCGTGGAAATCACACGAAAAGTCGTTTTCTTTGAAGAAAAAGTACGCGAAAGTAAGTTTAGGCAGAATAGCTAGGTAAATATTCATCATAAACAGTTTATTGCACGCTGGTCCTATTTTGAGGCACGTGACGTTGATAAAATTACACAAGAAGATGTTTCCTCCGAAAAAGACCAACAGATTTATATATAAGTTGAGTTCGTCCTACATGCCTATGTAAAATGTTCATATCGAAGAGCTTTAAGATCTTGCTTACAAACTAGTTCTGTTTTCAGGTACGTTAAATTGAGAAAATTACATGAAAAGACTCTATCGTCGACGAAGACAAAGAAATGTGACTGGTCTCTCCTCTTCATGTAGGCATTACTTCAGTGTCGAACTAGTTGTTCTCACGCATTGCAGCAGCTTTATTGTTCGCAGCTTTGGCTATTCGGGCAACTCTGGCTTCCCCTCTATCTCGTGCGCCCACAAGGAATTGACTCACCACGGGCGTTATTTCTTTCGATCCACCGCATGATGGAAACTTGTCCAAACATGCACCTGTAGAATAATCAGTTTTTATACTCACTATGTCTAGAACCTAAGAGCCTAGGATGTTCATGTTCTATCGCGAAGCAAGTTCAGTAAAAATCATGATTCGTTTTCACTAACAACGGTGCCACATTTTGCCTATTATTATTGCCATCACATGTATGATATTAAATTTCTAGAAGTGAACACGGAAAAAAAAATTTTACTGATTCGAAAAATGAAATAACATCACAAAATTAAGCAATGCAGTTTTTTATACAATAAATTTCATTTTTCAAGTTACGCCTATGAAATTAAACTGTCGCTGACTTACATGTGAGTGAGTCATAAAGACGAAGGAGTGAAAAGTTTTTTTTCACGTTTCTCCTGCCCTGGCCACTGTACTCAAGCGCAAGATCATTGGCCAAAATCTTTTTCATGACATCCGAAATGTAATCTTTCAGAGTAGTTCCGCCACAAGTCAATAACATCCATTCATTCTATAACATAAAAAATATCATGAAGCAAGGGTTTGACACATACCAATTCGTGTTATATACTGATCGCAAAAGATTTGAGATGATTCAAAATATTCAAAGTGATTTCATGAATTTCACAGGATTTCAAAAGACTACAAAAGGTTTTAGACTCGGTTTCAGAGGATACCTGCAGATATGAAAACATGGCGAAGAGATTTTGGAAGTTTCCACAAGTGAATAACTTCTCAGTATGAGGTTATATTGCAGTAGCTCGCAGGGCTTCCAGTAACTAAGGTCTCCAGAAAAAGTTGCATTAGTGGCATCGACATACTAAAAAAAGGGGCAAAATAGTAGCGTCTCAAGTCAAATTATAGCATAATTATTGACGGATAATACCTATTGGTCCGACGGAGAGTATACTATAGTATATTGATTATTGGTGATAATTTTGGTGTAATTGTCTAGTAGAAGAAGGAAATTGAACCATAAAAAAAGTTGAATCACTTTTTAATTTAAATTTTTTTCTCGATTAAGTATTAATCAGGAACATAGGTAGTACATATGGGGCATTCCACGCCAACTCGAGCAGTGTTAAACCCCGACCATCTCAAAATCATTCCATGTTTTTTTCCAACATTCTACTCAGTAAAATACCTGTCCTGAATTTTTTTCAGATGTTTTGTATCAAACCGTTAATTTGTTATACATTTTTTAAGTTCAATGAGAATGCCCTTTTTCAAAAATCTGACAAAATTCTCAAAAATCCAGTAGATGACACAAAACAGCTCCCGTTTAGGAAAACGTGGGCCGAATTTTTTTTCAATTTTTTTTTCACCTAATTCAGAATTTTTTAATTTCAATAACTGAAATTAATACAGGGTCAAATTGTAAGCCTCAAATAAGGGTCATAAATGGTGAAACCGAACGTTTCCGAGCAAATTGAACCTTATTTGACGCTTGAAATTTGATCCTGTGTTAGACAATTTCAGGTTCAAAATTTAGAAAATTCCGAATTGAGTGGAAAGGAAATAGAAAAAAAAATCGGCTCACGTTTTCCTAAACGGGGGCTGTTTTGTGTTATCCACTGGATTTTTGACAATTTTTTCTTATTTTTAAAAAGGGGCATTCTCAATCAACTTCAAAAATTCATAACAAATTAACGGTTTGATAAAAAAATCTGAAAAAACATATAATTATTCTAGCATTTCTTATGGACTCATAGATGCCAGAAACCACGAAAAAAAAATAAAAAAGCTGACGATGCATAAAAATAGAGGCAATAAGTGGCATTGCATGGAAAATAGAGGCAAAAAGTGGCGAATGTCAGAAATAGTAGCTACTTAGTGTCATTAGTGGCATACTGGAAGCCCTGGCTCGGTCAATCATGTCACTCAAATATTTGTCTAAAGTATATTGAGATAAATCACTCGCTCAGAACCAAGTCATTTTACCTCCACTTATCGGATTGTTCAAGTTCTCTGCACAAGACTGTCAATTTCATACGTTTCGTCCTTGTAATTTCATTTGAAGAAAAAGATTTTTGTTTGAAAGATATTTCACATGGAGATTGTTAAATTCCAATTCAATAACAAATAGCGTCAAGTCTTTGAAACCATTCACTCGAAGCTCCAATAAGTGGAAAGAAAAGTTCAATAAGTGGAGAGAGAACACCATGATTCTCGGGCAGCGATATACCAAACGTGTTTGATTCTGACAGAATTTGTCAACTCACAAGAAGCTTCAAGTTTTCTGGTTTCTCTAGTGCTTTCTCCATTTTTTGTAATGATTCTTCATCTGCCAGTGGCAAGACATTCCCAAAGGTCTTAGAAAATTTGTCCATCAGCGCTGTCGCCTTTACTGGTTTTTGGAGCATCAAACATTGTTTGACCTCCTCAAACTCAGCCTTCATCTTATTCATAGATTTCACCATTTCGTTTTGCTTTCGGTTGATTCTTAGCAGCATCTGATAGTGCTTAGTCAATGGATCTGTAAAAAACAATACATTATTGGTCAGAAGATTTTCTATGAAATGGAAATGAAAAATAAAACCAGGGAAATGTTAGAACTGTACCGTTATTTTCTATGGTCACATTGTTGGAGTCAGATTCGTCGGATGATGAACTGCTATTCTCGGAAACTTGATCCTCCGTTTGTTCGCCGAGATTCGTAGAATTCATCG
Source organism: Euura saliciscinereae (assembly GCA_018420115.1). Taxonomy (NCBI): domain Eukaryota; kingdom Metazoa; phylum Arthropoda; class Insecta; order Hymenoptera; family Tenthredinidae; genus Euura; species Euura saliciscinereae. The sequence continues at coordinate 3,816 of JAFFZH010012539.1, forward strand.
GTCCAATATTTGCTTTGGTCGATGCAGTGGATTTTTTTTGTATGTTAGTACTTTTGCCAAGATTTGAATTTTCATGCCCAGCGCTGTGGTTAGCAGGTATCGGTTTGCTATTTCCTTCAGTCGGTCCAGTAGATTTTTCTTGTATGTTAGTACTTTTGCCAGCGCTCTGGTTAGCAGGTATCGGTTTGCTATTTGCTTGCAACGGTTATCAGTAAATCTTTGGTCTGCGTTGGATTTTTGACTGAGATTCGTATCATTCTTTCCGGAGCTCTGTTGGCCTGCAGATGTTGAATTGTCCACGGCCCCACTGTGGTTTTGTATTTTTTTTGTGGATTCTCGCACGCTTGGTGAAGAGTCTTCTTGATCATCCTCATCAGGACTTTGTTCATCGAAAGTACTTTCATCGGTCGCCTGAATCGCTATTGCAACACCCTTGGTGTAATCATCTAGAAATTGACAAATAACCTAAGGTTGAAAGTTATGTATCGAATGGAATTGAGAAACTTTTGGCATTACAGGCCACCATTACTGCCTAGCAAACTAAAAGTAACAGTTTCGTATCAGCGATGTGTGAATGTCAGCTACAGATATGTATCTGATACAGAACATGCGGTACGTGCTGTAACATACACATCTGGAGTTAAAATTCCATGCATCGCTAATACGTAACTGTTACCTTTGGTTTGCCGGGCAAAATTTAAATTTATGAAACTGGGGGTTTTCGTAAAAAATACTCATGAAATTACCCAATTCGGTTTATGTTATTCAGAGTACCGAATCGAGTTTGGGATTTTCTTGAACAATATATTGCACGCAATTTACTAGATGGCCGAGGAATTTTGCCTCGAGTGAACTTGCAACTATTCATCAATGTCAATGGTCTGTTAACCTGGATGAATGAGCTATATGATTTCAATCACAAACATTTCTTATCAGAAAGCATTCTATGTATTCAGGGGACACCTCTGCGGAATTTCTGTATCGGTCGCGTTCTGTACCCAGTACATCCTCGTCCCAGCGACTTGTTTTTTTATCTCTAAACATTGAAAACATCCTGAATTATTCAATGGCAGTACCAAGCTACACAATAGCTCAGGGACAAAAATAATTGTTCTGACCCAGAATTCTAATCGTACAGGCTTCAAATTTTTTTCTGACCACTTATATGACCCTAAGAACAAAAACAAGGAGCTGCTGTTCAATCCGATCATCGTTTAGTGAAATTTACAATCTTTGGCTTATCGTCAGCTTTTCATGATCAAGCATTCGTTAGACAAAAAGAGAATCATATTTATATGAAAAAAAGTACCAAATCTCGAAGAAAACTGAATGTTTCGAAAAACCACTCCGCAATTTTCATCCTCGAGGTAGTAAAGGCACACAAACAAAATTTGGGGGTCTTTACGATGAGAACGTCGATGTATACTAGACTTAGGTGCCTCCGATATAGAAATTCCACAAAGGTGTCCCCTTGAATTGTTAGCAAGAAATAGAAATTTTTGTTGAGACTTACTTGTTGAAGTGAATATTCTTGCAATGTCATACTTTGCCCAATTCTTCTCGACATCATGCAAATTCTTCAATGCATCGGACATTTTTTTCTTGCTGTAGGGCGGCCACAGGCAGTACTGCTTTCCGGTGATTAGAGTTCTAACCCATTTAGACGCTAATAACTCTACGCTTTTGTCGTCAAATTCAGCGATGATATACTTTTTTTTTCAGGTGAGCCATGATTTCAATGTCTACAAAAGAAGAAACAAGTTCATTTCATTAGACAGTAATTTGAAAGTCGATAGGGGAGTAATTTTTTATTTTATCCCATATTCAATGGGCATTTATAGGGTCAAGGGACTGTTTGTTGATCCAGAAATTCAAAAATTAATAACTTGACGCACTATTAATTTAACTGATCGATCAACTATCTAGAGGCGAACCAAGTTTGGATACAAGAATATGAATTACAAATTCTGATGCAAGTGTGTAAGAGTATTATAACGGGTTATAAATGGTCATATGTAAGGTAAAACAGACTTGGGAATACTCAACATGTTGTGGCAGAAAACCAGTCTAACAGAGCCAAATTTTAGTTCCATATAGTAATCATACTCAGACATGATGTTTTCAAACTTTGTCTAAGATCTCAATTGAGATTAATTCAATGTCATTATTATTATTTTTATTAATATTATCATCATCATAATCTTTAATCTTACGTTTCTATGAAGATGTGAGTTCATCCAAGAGCTCGGTTAGTTAATCTTACGATGATGCATGAAATCAAGTTCAACGTCTCAACATTTTCAACCCTGCCAGATTAATGCAGCATTTTCAGCGCATAACTTTTCGATCCTCTCGGCAGCACGATTACTTTGGCTTCGACCTCGGTTATTTCAAAGGTGATTCTCATCCGATCATTGCCCGTCACCAACCCCATACCAACATCTTCTGAACTATGAGATTGGACAGTGAACATCGGCTCGGTATGGAAGATATGACCAGTGATGTAAATTTCACGATTTTCGTTTTCACGGATGTTTGTTATTTTCACCAAGCGTTGGTCCTTCAGCATAACATGGTCGTTGGGCGACTTTGAGGACAAGTAATAGCAGTTGTATGTAACCTCTTTAACTCGTACTTTCTGCCCACACGCTGTGCTACGCTTAGTTTTTTTCTTGTATTCAATCTTTGTATCCTTTCTAAATACTACACTATCTTTTACTCCGAACGAGTCTATTTCTGAAAATCGACGAGCAATTTGCGCCAGTGGGTTGGATGGTGACCGGATTAATTTTTTTATACGTCCAAGATAGTTTTCGAATGGAAAGGCGCTGATATCATGTAAGGTACTTGTAAGATTCTCGACATCGTCAGTTATGTGCAGCAAGCCATGCATATTGGGAACAAGAAAGTGTTCTCCATATATTTTCGGTACATCCATAACAAAATCCTTCAATAATGCCCTAGCAAACTCTATATCAGAAGTTAGCGAAAAGTGGCTACACAATATGCGCAAAGCAGTATGCAATTTCAAAAGATGCTCAGCCGGGTCTTTCTTGACAATACCATCAATTACGATCGGAGCACAGTATAATATGAAAAATCTGGCTTCTGTAGCTTTCCACGAGTCAATCTCTGAAATAGATCTCAATTTTCGATGAAACTCTTTGGGTATATGCTTATGGAGATTTTTTATTCGGGCGTTTATCGTGTCTATTTCAGACGGGTGCAATTTTGTACGATTTGAACCAGAAATCCATGCTCTGATCAAACGTTTCACAATACCGATGCATAAAAGATGCATGTAATCTAAGGGAAAGCCTTTCACAAGGTCAAAGTTTTCCAAATCGACTAGCGGGGATCTGTATTTATGGTGCTCAGGTTGCGTTTGATGTTTAAATGTATGATTAGTTCTTTTGCAACAATCGAACTCCTGAAAAACGAATGTTTTGTGTTCGCCCTTCAATTTTTGCCCCCTTTGAATACATCTTTCACAGGAATAGAGTCCATTATGACCCGGTGTTTCTTTTAAGAATGATCGAGCCGGAGTATCACATGTGAAAGCTTTGCAAAGTATTTTGAAATCGACGCCATTAAAAACAAAGCCATCCTCTTGTAGATGGTTGGCTTCACGTATGAACGGCTGTAAGTACTGGTTCAAATTGTCTGGTTTGGCCTTACCACAATATATTCCAACAGCAAAAGGTTTGAATACAGCTTCTGTGTCGAGAATCCTACAAAGAAGAGGCCATGCTTGCACCTTAGAATTTTTATACAAAGGCAGTCCGTCAACGTTAAAAATAAGCTCTATGACTTTTTCTTTTTTTGAAGTAAATAGCCCAAACACCCTTTCATTTTTTAACAATTTTTCTAAACCCTGTCTAAGTCCAAAATATATAAATTTTCCCGACTCATGCATTCCGAGAGGTACTATCTGCCCAACATTCTTTGTTCTTAGGAATGTGCGGGGATCTGCTGGAAGGTCATGATGCACAGTCCTTAGTACGTTCAGAATAGCTTGTACTGCCTTGTGACTTATGTTATGCTGTACAAATGTGGTAGCCAACTTTTCCTTCCAGGAATCTCCCGGTATGGGCGAGTCATGACTGGGCAACAGTCCTGCAATGTTTACAGACTCGATTGAATTATTATCATTTTCAGGTTCACTGTCTGAGTTGACCATACAATTTTCGGCCACGTCAACATTTGAACAGTGGTTGGTATTGTCGTCAGTATGTTGAGTCGGTTGAGTAGATTCATCCGATTGATACTCAGAGGTTTCGTTATGGCTGTCGATGTATATCGGATGGTCTTCAAGGGGGATTGGTGCGGGCGAAGTTTGACTCAGAGAAGCTTTAGCTGGTTCTTCAGGGTTTGAGGCGTTTGCGCGAGCTTTTTTGATAGCCCTATATCTTTTTGAGTACTCAGCCGACTTCATGATTCAACAGTCTTTTGGTTCGTTCAATGACGGAATTCGTTGAGGGAAAATTCTGCAAAAAGCATAGAGAATGGCAGAAAAAGAGAATTTTCAACATTAAAAAAATAGGTATTGCAAGGGGGAACTAAATCGTTGAATTGAAGTGACGTGTCAATAGCTCGTGAATTAATGAGAGAATCAACTGGATTAACAAGAAATAACTGAATTAATTGGAGATGACTGAAATAATGAAAAATAACTGAAGTATAGTGAGATATTTAAATTAAATATCAAGAAATAACTGAAATGATAAGAATTTCACGTAAAATCACAGAATTCGCAAGAATTAAATGAAACAATGAGACATAACAGAATTAATGAGAATCCGCTGAAATCAATTAGAGTGACTGAATCAGTGAGAATTGACTGAATTAATACAAATTGATCTAGATTAGTTTGGATTTCTGCCGGAATCCTCGCATCCTCGTTAACGGACTCGCGAGCCTTCAAGCTGTAAATTATTGGAGATTAAACAAATTTAATGATCATGAATTGCTTTGAATTAGAAGGTAATACAAAAAATCTGCAATTGAAATGAATTGATAACAATTGACTTGAATTGAAAAAATTCATCTGAATTATAAAAATTAAGTCATTTGCTTATTTTTTTCTTCTAATATTTTGTCGGCGCCGCGGAAAGTGCTTTCGTACTGCGTTACCCCACCCCTGGTGGGGAGACACGCGCAATAGTATATTATGCTACAAGGGAGGAAAGAGCGCGATTTTCGCCGAGTGCGAGGTTTGCTGCCCGAGGCACGAGCGAAGCGAGTGCAGCAAGGGCAGCACGAACACGAGGTGAAAATCGCGCTCCTCCCGTGTGGCATATGCTATTTTTCACCCGACTTCGATAAAATGACCTTATTCCGTCGCTGTAACGCGAGTGGAAAGTAGGTAGTCAATTTTTAACTAGAAGGAAGAGAAGTGATTAACCGGGCAGAAAAGTAAATTTCCGGGCAAAAAAGTCCACTTTTTTGCCCGGCTATTTACTTTTTTGCCCGGCAATCTACTTTTTTGCCCGGCAATCGACTTTTCTTCCCTCTGGTCCAAAATTGACGACTTTCGACCTTCGTTTCAGGGGCGAAATACGGTCATTTTATCGTAGTCGGGTGAAAACATATTTTCACCACACCTGCACGGAAAGTACGACTTCCGGCCCGCTGCGTGAACGGGAAGTCGTGCTTTCAGTTGCAGGGGGTGGTGAAAAATAGTATACAACCCACGGGAGTGAAAAAGGCCATCCCAAACTGCGTTCTTGCCAATCTCACATGCAGTTTGGAATAGCCTACTTTCCCTCCCTAGGTGTGTATAAATATACTATTAGGAGCCCGTTTCAAAGCGGTAGGAAGACGCTGTAAGCTGCAGCGGCACGACGCAGCGCGGGACAAAAAGATTGAATAAAACATATAACGACGATGAGCACCATTCTAGAACATTTTTATTGTTCATAACAATCACGATTTCTGTGTATTTTCAGGGTCTTCTTCATTTTTTTCGAAGAATTCATTCCTTCAACTTCCAAATGCGTTATCGAATATCTCTCTGCGATGAATAGGGCGAGGGGGAAATAACTTGTTGAATTGACGAGTCAATGGTCCGTGAATTTAATGAATTATTTTCAAAGATTGAATTATTTAGATTAGGCAAAATTAACGAAAATTATCCCGAATTAATCGAAATGAATCAAGATTCGTATCCGATAACTATAATTTTTAGTGAAATCAGCAAATTAGTTTGATTTGAATTGAACGAAATTACTTGCAATTGAAAGGAATTAATGCGAATTGAACCAAATTATTTGAAATTGAATGAAATTAAGGGGAGGTACCTGAGTAGAATACGTGAGAAAAAGGCGAATTTTAGAAATCATTTTCGCAAAAAGTATTCGATTGATTTGATTCAACTTTGTGTTATTTGAAAGAACATCTATTGAGGTTTGCTTACAATTTTTTTCATGTATATATATTGACTGGGAGCGCTGCTATCATGGCCGGCGTAAAAAGTGTCCCTCACTCGCACGATTTTTGGTGCCAGAAATATTCCGAAAACGGCTGGACTGATTGCTTTCAAAAATTTATACAACACTTTTAGACATGTTTTCGCGTTCTTGTCGTAGGATTTTGTTAAAAAAATCTTTTCAGTGAAATGGCGGCCGTTTGAATTTTATGTTTTTTTCCGACTTCAATTTCCGACCTTTCTGGGTTGATAAAATCCTACGACAAGTACTAGAAAACATGTCCAAGAATATTGTAATACATTTTCGAAGCAATCGGTCGAGCCGTTTTCGGAATATTTCTGGCACCGAAAACTATGCGAGCGAGGGACACTTTTTACGCCGGCCATGATAGCAGCGCTCCCAGTCAATATATGTTGTAACAACGTTTCCACCAAAATGGAATGAAGTGAGGGTGACTTCACGTGTTACCCTACGGCGTAATCTCTGATTACCACAAACTATGCTCAGAAGAATAAATTAATATACTAAAACCGGAATTTGGGCGCCAGACATCCCAGGATGTCAATCAGAAAATAAAACACAATAGAACAGACGATAATTAACGAGAATTAGAGAGTTACGACGGATGAGCTCGGCTAACGCAGAATAAAGTAGTAATAATACGGTAGAGGGGATGGGTTTGCCAAATTAAACAATTAAACGAAGTAATATCCTTCAGTGGGTCTTATCCCATATATTATCTCGATAGCAAGCGTTATTAAACAAGTTCAGTTCAGAAAGTTATGTTCGGAATCAAATAATTAATCAATTCTCTAGGAAGTCGGGATAGAAGAGCCGATCAGCCAGTTAACGGAGCATATAACAGAATAGGTGTGTTCAGATTCGATATAATACAACTTTTATAAATTATGAACTTCCCATGCGGGAATGATTAATAAAGACCGGGTAGATTCCGCTGAATCTACCGGGAAGAAGACTCGAATAATAACGGGAAAATACAGATGATCAAATTAATAGAATAGCGGGAAGACTGAATGTGAAATACACCAAAGAATAAAGAAAAGAGCTATTATCTAACTTACAGACTACGCTATCAACTACGTTCGCTACTCCGGGAGAATTCGCACAACAGATCGCATAATTAATCGGAAATTAAGAAAGACAAAGCAGAAAAATGGCAGAAATGTTCGATAGATCAAGTAAATAAATAGCAGATAATACAAGCAATTAACACAGTGTAATCCAAAACCTAGTAAAAGTTATTCATGCACAATCAATGCAGAAAATGAGAATATATCGGTAATTAATAGAGAAAATGACAGAAATTATCTGGAAAAATACAGAAATCGCAGAGAAAGTATCCAAAAACCCAATCAGTCTCGAACCAGCTCGGAAATCGGGAATAAGAAATTAATACTACAAAGCAAATAGAGCCAAAATAATATCGGGACACAGCCTAAAGGCTCGTGAGCCGCAAACAACCAAATAAGACACAATAACCTCGCGATTCGGAGCTAGTTCTCGGCTTTACAATAGAAAAGAAGACCTTACCTTAATACAGCAGAATAATGCGGGTACATTACGATTCGGCGCCGCCGTTTCGGCGCGACCCTTTCGGCGCCAGTCAGTTTGGCGCAACGACGATTCGGCGCATGGCTGTTTCGGCGCGACCGTTTCGGC
>JAFFZH010012554.1:0-25114 GCA_018420115.1 Euura saliciscinereae
AAAAAACTCTGTCTCTGAGGGGATGAAAAGTTCGTTTCAATTTTTGTTTCACAATTCTTTCTTTTTTTTTTTCTTCTTACTTTTATGATACATCGTTCAATTATTATTCTCAAATCGACTTTTTCTCGTCACCCACGTCTGAACCACCTGCTAACCCAAAAAACCGGAATTAATTGTTAACTGTCTTCGGTTGAAACATCGGTGTCTCAATATCGAAGTCCTTCTAAGACTCTAGACTTCGAAAGAATTTTCAATTTCAAATATTCCCAGCTAATTAACCCGGTTAAATTAGTTCCACGCTTTCAACGACAGATTTCTCATTCAATGTTTGTTTATTCATTCAACTCCGAAGTTTCGAGGCGATAAATTGGAAACGTGAAGGATGGAAAAAAGGTGAGGGTTAATTCTATAAAATTAACAAATTCGTTTACACGGAACATTTTTTGTTCATTCGTCAATAAAAACCGAACGCGTAAACCGATTTCCGAAAACTTTCATTCGTCAAAGAGAGGAAGAATACAGCTACGACTTCGCTTTTGAAATTTTGAAAAATCTTCATCCATTACATAGATATTGAATTTTGAAAAAAGAGCTTTTTCACCAGAAAAGCAAGTTTTCGAGTTCGTAAAATATCTAAGAGAAAAAAAAAATGAAGATTTCTTAGGATTCTGAAATCAAAATTCAAGGTCCGATCTTCTTCTTCATTGAAAAAAAATATATTTTGAAAATCGGTCAATTCGCATGTACCTATTTAAACGAATCGATTTTTTTTTTCAGGGAGTAACTTCACAGGTTTTATTCAATTTTTACCCAAGGATGACAATATATTGAAGAAAAAAAAACAAATTTTTAAGAAAGATAGTTCAGAGTTCTGTATATTATACACCGACCAGTCTGTGTACCGTTTTATCCGTGTGTTCCATGATGTAGGATACGAGAATTGATATAAAAGTCTGGGCAAGATCGAGCGAGGGGTGGATATCATAAACGCTGTCGGGGGTTGGGTTTTGGCTTGAAATATTACTAGTATCGTTTTCTTCATTCCACTCGAATTCCGTACGTCCTGACTTCCGGTCTGTGGGTACCCCGCGGCACCGGAGTCGGAGAATGGAATTCTTCTTTTTTTTTGTTTCACAGTCTCTTCTAGCCGAGCCTGGGTCCGGAGCGAGTGTGTGAGGTCATGTAATGAATATTTTACCGGACTCCTTGATGAAGCAATTTGGAGCGGTTCCTTTCGGCGACCCAATTAAGAAGCGCAAATAATGAACGCGCCGAGGGAATCGGGGATTGTCCCGTTTTCGAACCTTTTTTTATTCTCTATTCCCTCTACCATCCCTTAATTTCCCTCGCTTTCCATCCCTCCGCGAAGTGAACTGCGTTCGGGTGAAAATATATACCCTATTCAAATATCAACGCTACGCCGCAGTGGAAACGACCCCTTGACCTCTGACGTCGTTTTGAGACTGGCCATTGTGATACCTGGACCTTTTGCAGAGAGGGACATGCCCCCGAATTCATACGGAATTAAAACGATTTCGGGCAAACAATGGACAAGCTTAAATACCCACGCGGGTGTTAAAAGCTCATTTGACAAGCCTAATGATGGTTCCACGTGAAAATCTCTGGAAAGGTAAAACGAGCGTTTTGAGACGATCTACCACTTTTGTTGGAACAATTTTTCGGTAACATGAACGGTTTATAAGTAATCTCGCGTGTCTAATGGCATAAGGTCGTAAGCGCCAAAAACGCGATTTTGGTGGCAAAAGGTCGTATAATTTTTTTTTCACGCCATTCGCTCTGAAAACGGCCAAAACGTATAGATCAATTGAAATTACGAGATCGAAAAATGTAAGGGCAAAAGGTCATAAGTTTGGCGGATACTTCGTTCTTTCATTACAATTTTTAAGGAAAAATAAAAAACAACGTAGAGGCAAAACGTCGTAGGCGCCATTTTTTCCATGATTTTTAATAATTTTTCCGAATAGTTGTAAGAACTCGTAAAACGCAAAGATAAATTGAAAGAACCACCATTTAAAAAAATTCGATAAAAAATATTGGTAGTCAAAAGCAGAAGGTCATAAGCGCCATTTTGATTTTTTTCATTTTTTCATGATTTTCCAAATACCTGTAAAAACTCGTGAAAGGCAACGAAAAATCGAACTCGACGTAGTTTCGAAAAATTCGATAAAAGAAATCGCAGTTAAAAGCGGAAGATCGTATCCGCCGAACTTACGACCTTTTGCACTTACATTTTTCGATCTCGTAATTTCAATTGATCTATACGTTTCGAATGTTTTCAGAGCGATTGGCGTGAAAAAAAAATTATACGACTTTATGCCATTATAAACAGCAAAACGTCGTATAATGCCGCTTACGTCCTTATGTCATTAGACACGCGACATATGTTATCAATGTTTTGTTCATCGCCTACGTTAAGTTATCGACGTGGTAGGGGGTCTCTCTGCTGTGTATAAATACGACGGATCGGACGAATTCTAACCAGAAACCTATTTCTAACGAAGTAAGTGGCTACCTTCAACATGAACAAGATCTTCTGTCTTCTCGTCGCCTCATTGGTGTGCGTCGGTGTTGCCAGCGGTAAGTTACAGACCAATAGCACATGCTGGAACGTTTTATTTTCCAATAAAATGAAATCTCACTTATACTTATTTCAATCGGGTACGCTAGAGAATACATACATACATATATAAGTGAGAATAACGTAAAAAAAAACTAATTGAGAGTCAAGTGGTTTGATAGCTTTCACGTCAGCATTGCAATTCTTCACACACATCATCGACAGGTGAAAAAAACCCGTTCTGTAGATAAACGTAGAAATATTTGTGCATCAAGGAGTAAAATATTCTCGATACAAAAAGGATACAATATTCAAACTGAAAATATTTGAATTATTGATTACAATTCCAACTGAACGTATATCGAAAGCAATAAATTTTTGAAGTGTTGTGTCACGAAATATCGCGTGTCTAATGACATAAGGACGTAAGCGCCATTATACGACATTTTGCTGTTTATAATGGCATAAAGTCGTATAATTTTTTTTTCACGCCAATAGCTCTGAAAACGTTCGAAACGTATAGATCAATTGAAATTACGAGATAAAAAAAGCAAGAGGTCCTAAGTTGGGCGGATACGACCTTCTGCTTTTAACTACCAATATTTTTTATCGATTTTTTTTAAATTGTCGTTCTTTCAATTTATCTTCGCGTTTTACGAGTTTTTACAGCTATGTGAAAAACAAATCGTAAGACATCAAAAAAATCAAAATGGCGCTTACGACCTCATTCCATCCCTACTGAAATAGATCCTGTAAAATATTACATGAAAAAGTACATAATAAATTACATGATAAATTTTATAAAGTAATGACTGGATTCCTAATACGAAGTATTATGTACTTTATCATATGATTTTTGTTCTAACCATTACGTTGTATAAATACACACAATTTATTACCTAATTTATCGTAGGATGTTTTACATGAGCAGATTTTATGATAGAAAAAAAAGGGGGGACCACCCGAGTCGGGATCGAACCGTGGTCCTTCGACTTTAGAAGCAGTAACGCTACCGCTTGAGCTACGGTACTTCATAGTAATGTAACAAAGTTTTAGGTTCATAAGCTTTGATATGATTGTGATTGATTTCAGTTCCTTCAAAGAAGTTGGAACTCGTAGAGCTAAAACTCATGCAAAACATGACACAATAAGTTAGATGATGAATTATGTGTGTTTGTACAACGTAATGGTCAGAACAAAAACCATGTGATAAAGTACATAATAATTTACAACATTCTTAGTTTACATGATAATTCGTATCATGAATCCGGTCATAACTTTATGAAATTTATTATTCACTTTTTCATGTAATATTTTACAATAGCTTTTTCAGTAGGGATTAGACACACGATATTTAACAGCACACTTAACATTTTGTAACACGTATGTTCTGCAGGTGGTAAGATTCATTGCATCGTTAAAAATAAAAACTATGCGTACGTCATCACGATATAGATAAAATGTGTTTTTTTAACGTTATGCTCTTTGTTTGGAATCCTTTTATTCTCTACATTTTATGCTACATGGAATTTTCAAACCATTTTCAACATGTCAGGTTCCACTCGATTCGTCAAGTATTGTCATGATATCCTGATTTTTGTTTCAGGATACAACCTAACCGAGGCTGGCAGAGTCAAAAGTAAGTTAAAGACACAGAGATTTTCGATAATGACAGATATTCACTTGTGGTTCGAATTTAGCTCAAGCGAGTCGAGCACCGCGGAATGACGACTTAATCACAGTCCTCTTTACTTAAATTTCAGGGCGCGTGGGAATTGTCCGAAACCTACTGTCAAAACTTGTGGATAGTGTTATAGAGATGTCCGGCCGTAAGTTGAAATCAATGTCACCCAACGAAGATATTCAAGTCATAGCTACTAAGACATGCGTCAAATATTGACAAAGTACAATAGTGTCATGATCGAGGTCATGATGTACCTATTTTATTTTCAGATCCCGATTCCCAGCTGAACGCCACAGACGTTGGTAAGTGATAAGTGGATAAACTTACTTGACCAATTTATACGTCTACCAAAACGCTCGAATTATCTTTGTCTCCGTATTCTGGAAAATCATTTCGTTTGATATTCAGGACCTCTCTGTTTCTATTTCAGATACTTTGACGAATGCCGGAAAGTATTTCTTGGACGCTGTAAATTCTATCCTAAATGGTAACGGGGGTGAGTTGAGGATGACTTTTACCCTTTTAAAATGTTTTTGTGATCTACTGTTCGCTTCACATATCAGGTTGAAGTCGAGAAATTGTTTTAATTGACCGAGATTTTCTATTTTGATTCTTCATATTTCATCATTTTTTGCACTTATTGCAATTATATCATGCGTCAATTGGTGAATTTCCACTCTGTCATGATACGCCCATTTTATTTTCAGTAAACAAATTAGCAATTGCTGCCAGACTCGTGCGTAAGTGACACTCATTCGAAAAGTACATCAAGCCTAGCTTGATCTTCATCCAGCTGTTGTTAGAACTGAGTGAGAGTCGAAGACGACTTGATCGTAACCTCTGTTTTCCAATTTCAGGTGCTGTCAACCCAGTAATAATCAAAATGGCAGACCATTTGCAAAGAACTGAAACGGGAGCCATAGGTGAGTTGAAGACGATTGTGCCCATCTAGAATATCACGCCTCAATCAGCACTTGAAAATTCTCTAAATTATTGAGGTATCTTTTAATTTCTAGATATCACTCAGAACAGCGCTGCTGTGATCGAAATTGTTAGAACATTCAACACAATCGCGACCAACGTCGATTCGATTTTGAATGCTGCTATCAGGGTTGCCGAGAGTAAGTTAGAAACAATCGTACCATTAGAAATATAATTGTCATACTGAGATCTATCGTTTGCTACAAACCAAATCCTAATGAAGCTTTCATGAATTCATCTATTTCCTTAGCCTCCAGTTAGGCGAACGTATTTGATACTCAACATTCGATCCCTGATTTCAATTGTACCACCTGCACCAGTTTAGTACTGCTAAACTACGATCCTGAAAATTTTGACTTTTCATATTATTTCCAACGTCAACTAAAATATGATGATTTCTTAAATTATACGTTCAATGTGTTCTGGTAATTGCCATTGAATCGTCATTTCGCTTCCTCAGGTGGATCTGGATAATCATAATGTAACGTATCCAACAACTCGCTAGTAGTATTTCAAGTTTAACTTCGAAAATCAGAAAATTCATATTCAAAGCCAGGAAACCACATGACACACTATAGCATTTACACATTAGAAATTTATAGAATCAAAATTTAATACACACACACTCAATTGTTAAAAGAAAAATAACACATGGAAACATCGCCACTTTGGCAACAACATTTGACACACAAAACTCTGTTTAACACACACACGTAAACGCTGAAACATCATGTTATATTAAATTTAAGGATATTTCCTGTAAATACAACTCAACCAGACCATACATGTTACACTGTTACAAATAAAAGGGGATTAACGCGGATAGAAGAGAACAGAAAATCCGTGAATAGTATCAATACGCGCCAGATAGAAACACTGAGGAGTTCTTGGGTCAGTCCCCTCTCCTAAAATTTGAAGAAATGTGACTACGCGCACCGAGAAGTGGTGCGAAAACCGAGCCGTAATGGTAAATCGGAGCACTAGCAGAGTCACTTCGGTCCGGCCAATTGGTCTCATTGGTACGTGATTCACGGGAGCTATCCATGAATTACGAATATAAATTCATTTTCTGACTTAGAAAAATTTTGAAGAATCCATTTAAGGCGACAGCCTTCCGAAATACGGAGAAAGTTCAGTGAATACCAGTCGAGTTTATAACGAAACCGTTTCTAACAATGTCTCTTTCATTTGTTAGTATTAAACACAAATTTATTCAGTTCAACGTATCAGTTATACCATTTTTCTGTTGTTTTTCTTGACGCATCATCCAAATCTGTCTAACTGCTAATCATTTACACCTACACAACATTCACTCCACAGTTAATTGCTCCGATCCTGAAATATCCCATTAAAAACTGGTTTAGTTCTCAGCGAAGAGTGCGGTTAGTAGTAACGCCCGGACTTTCGAGAAAGGGAAGCACCAGTGGGCTGAATCACAGAAAAATCGGCAAAACCCAAAATTTGAGTTTGTTCATTTTTGATTTGTATGTATGCCATTTCAAAGATCAGGTGTCCCTACGCCCTATTGTAGAAGGACCGGTCCCTACCCTTCACGGTACTCGACTGACGACAGTCCGAACTTGACCGTTTGCGAGTGAGGAACGCAGCGATTTTGTACCCTGGAATTTTCGATTCGCGCAAAGTGAAATATATTTTGTTCCACGCTACCGATTTGAAATCGGTAAAATGGAGGATAATCTTGAACCAATCAATCAATGGTCACGAATTCCTACCGATAATCTTGAAGGTATGTAGAATATTATTATGTCCTTGAGTCATCCGAACCTTTCTCGATTGACAACAATGCGAAGGCTTCGTTGAAAAAATTACTTTGCAAAATCAAAAGTAAATGGCAAGAAGTGCACAGAATCCGCGATGCATTTATTTAAAAAAATGAAAAATGGTTGCAAACTTCAATAACTATTTTTTCCAGAATTGTAAGAAACCTATTGGAGAGCCATCAACTTCTGGTGCTCCAGGTGTACCTGGGCGACCTCGGACACTGACAATGAGTTTCGAAGAGTCGAGTGAACGTACCAAGAAAAGAAGAGCTATAGAAGTCAGTGAATCGCATTGCGTGGAAGAATTATCTTTGGCCACCAGGATAAGACTCAAATCTGCAGGATTAAACGATGCTGCAATTATTTTGAAAGACATCGCAACAAAATCGGATCGGGTCTCTCATCCCTTTTACGACACTCATTGACGGGAAGAAAGTTACTGTTAAATACGAGCTGTATTTCACTATGATTGACGGTAAAGTTTGCAAATCCGTGACAGATACAAAATCAGCAATGCGTTGCTACGTATGCAATCTCACATCATCGAAATTTAATGGCATAGAGCTGATGAAAACTGTAGACGTTGACGGAACTCGACTCGAACTTGGATCATCAACGTTGCATGCGTGGATCAGTTTTTTTGAGTTCTTCTTGCACATCGGCTATAAAATCGGTGTTCACAAGTGGCAAACTCGAAAGGATGAAGAAAAAGCAGTAGTTGCTGAGCGAAAACGAGTTATTCAAAAAAGAGTTGCATCTTGATGTTGATAAACCGAAACAAGGATTTGGTAGCAGTAACGACGGAAACACTGCGCGACGTTTTTTCGAAAACACTCAAATTTCTGCAAAAATTTTGGGTTTGGAGGTGAATATTATGAAAGGATTCCACATAATACTGCAAGTTCTTTCAAGTGGCTTTGCCGTAAGTGTAACTGTTTTCAGACAATATTGTCTCGAAACCGCCGAAATGTTCGTAACTCCGTATCCTTGGTACTGCATGCCGACCACGGTTCACAAAGTTTTGATTCACGGTCCTTTGATCATTGAATGGTCCCCGCTTTCTGTCGGGTAAATGTCAGAAGACGCACAGGAAGCCCGTAATAAGGGTATTAAACAATATCGCCAGTGTTTTGCTCGAAAACACTCGAGAACAGCGACCGTGCAAGACGTTTTCAATCGACTGCTCTTAACTTCAGATCCGTACATATCGAGCGTGGCAAGCGGTACCCGAAAAAAGCGAAAGCTTTATCAGCAGAAGCCATGCAACCTTTGCTCTGTACCAAAAGTGTTGATTATTGTTCTAAGTTTATTCAGCAGTAAAATTAGTTTAAAATGCTATATAACTAATTTTCCGAAAGTCTTTGAAAATTTTCCCTCAGTTCCAGACAAACGTTCCATTTTCCCCAATTCTCATTCAAAATTTCTAAAAACACAACCTTCAAAACACACAAATATTGATTTCTGATGTAAAAAGTTGCTGTAAGATAAATATTTTCCGGTTCACCATTTTGTTTTTTCGAAATTTTGAATCATGATTTTGAATGAGTGACGTTCAAACCGCAAATTTACCAATCTGTACACAAATTGGATGCTTTTTAGTAACGCAGATAGTCACGTCCGGTTCGCCATTTTGTTTTTTCGACATTTTGATTCGAGCCTTGGAATCAGCGAGGTCGAAAACTTAAGAATCACCATTGAATTTTTCGATACGCACATTTGCCTAGTTTTGCCGATCTTTCTGTGAATCAGCCCACTGTGCGTCATCACGATATAGATAAAATGTGTTTTCTGAACGTTATGCTCTTTGTTTGGAAACATTTTATTCTCAACATTTTATGCCACACGGAATGTTCAAATCATTTTCACAATGTCAGGTTCCACTCGATTCGTCAAGTATTTTCATGATATGATATCCTGATTTTTGTTTCAGGATACAACCTAACCGCTGCTGCCGCCGCTGCTGCCGCCGCTGCTGCCGCCGCCGCGGCTCCCGCCAGGGCTGCCAGAATCAGAAGTAAGTCAAAGATACAGAGATTTTCGATAATGACAGATATTCACTTGTCGTTCGAATCTATAACGTTATGGTCTTTGTTTGGAACCATTTTATTCTCTACATTTTATGATACACGGAATGTTCAAACCATTTTCAACATGTCAGGTTCCATTCGATTCGTCAAGTATTGTCATGATATCCTGATTTTTGTTTCAGGATACAAACAACACACGGCTGCCGGAATCAAAGGTAAGTTAAAGATACAGAGATTTTCGATAATTACAGATATTTACTTGTTGTTCGAATTGAGCTCAAGCGAGTCGAGCACCGCGGAATAACGACTTGATCACAGTCCTCTTTACTTAAATTTCAGATCGCGTGAGAAATGTCGAAAACCTACTGTCAAACCTTGCGGCGAGTGTTAGAGAGATGTCCGGCCGTAAGTTGAAAACAATGTCACCCAATGAAGATATTCAAGTCATAGCTACTAAGACATGCGTCAAATATTGACAAAGTACAATAGTGTCATAATGTAATTATTTTATTTTCAGATCCCGATTCCCAGCTGAACGCCACAGACGTTAGTAAGTGATGAGTGGATACACTTACTTGACCAATCCATACGTCTACCAAAACGCTCGAATTATCTTTGTTTCCGTATTCTGGAAAATCATTCCGTTTGATATTAAGGACCTCTCTGTTTCTATTTCAGATACTTTGACGGATGCCGGAAAGTATTTCGCAGACGCTGTAGATGCTATCCTAGAGGGTAGCGGGACCGGTGAGTTGAAGACGACTTTTACCCTTTTAGAATGTTTTTGTGATCTACTGTTCGCTTCACATATCACATATGTTTTAATTGACCGAGATTTCCTATTTTAATTCTTCATATTTCATCATTTTTTTCACTTATTGCAATTATATCATGCGTCAATTGGTGAATTTCCACTCTGTCATGATACGCCCATTTTATTTTCAGGAAACAAATTAGCAATTGCTGCCGGAGTCGTGAGTAAGTGACACTCATTCGAAAAGTACATTAAGCCTAGCTTGATTTTCATCCAGCTGTTGTTAGAACTGAGTGGAGTCGAAGACGACTTGATCATAACCTCTGTATTCCAATTTCAGATTCTGTCAACCCAGTAATAATCAAAATGGCAGACCATTTGGAAAGACCTGAAAGGGGAGCCGGAGGTGAGTTGAAGACGATTGTGCCCATCTAGAGTATCGCGTCTCAATCAGCACTCGAAAATTCTCTAAATTATTGAGGTATCTTTTAATTTCCAGATACCAGCTCTCAGAGCGGCGCTGCTGTGATCGAAATTGTTAAAACATTCAATGCAATCGCGGCCAACGTCGATTCGATTTTGAATTCTGCTATCGCGGCTGCCCGCAGTAAGTTGGAAACAATCGTACCATTAGAAATAGAATTGTCATACTGAGATCCATCGTTTGCAACAAACCAAATTCCAATGAGGCTTTCATAAATTTATCTATTTCCTTAGCCTCCAGTTAGGCAATAGTATATTGTGTGATACACTCGGACCCCACTTATTTGACCAACTCGGGACCGGGAACCTTCAGTTATTTGACGGAAGTAGGGGCCCCCGCTCATCGTCTTTAAATGGCGGCCGTCAGCTGCGCACCCGTACATGCGCTGGTTTCCCCAACGCCAGAGGCTCAGGCAGCCAAGTGGTGGGGGTAGAGGGAGTCTAATAACTGGAGCGAAATCGGTCAAATAAGTAGGGCCGTCAAATAAGTGGGGTCCGAGTGTAAGTGCGGAAAGAAGGCGATATCCGATGAGTGTGAAGTTTGCAACACGACCGAAGGCGAGCAGCCAGCATTCATACGAGTCTAGTGTCGTTCACTCACGAGCCGCAGGCGAGTGCGGGATGACACGAGACGAGTGTGAATGCTGTGCGAGCCGAGCGAGAGATTCAAACTTCACACGAGGCAGATGTCGCCTATCCGCACTTATCGCACACCATATTTTTTATAACTCCTGCGGGAAAGCTTGATTTGAGATGCAGACGAATAATATCTGACAGCTGAGCAAATGGCCGACCATAACCAACCCGAAGTTAGGCAATAATCTAGGTTGACACATCGCTGCCGCCTGGGGGCGCCACTTCGCGGACGCTTGGACGTCACCACCGACCGATGGCGCTACTGAACGACTGAATTATTTCAAAGTGCGCGTGCGTGATAGTGAAAAAACGTAGATTGCTTGAAGTGCGCCTGCGCGATAGTGAAGAAATATTACGTTTTTTCACTCATCTGAAAAGGAGCCCTTTCCAAACCAGACACAGGCATCGAAAATCAAGCTTTCCACGCAGGTGTTATAAAAACGTATTTGATACTCAACATTCGATCCCTGATTTCAATTGTACCACCTGCACCAGTTTAGTACTGCTAAACTACGATCCTGAATATTTTGACTCTTTATATTATTTCCAACATCAACTAAAATATGATGATTTCTTGAATTATACTTTCAATAATGTGTTCTGGTAATTGCCATTGAATCGTAATTTCACTTTCTCAGGAAGACCTCCACAACCATAAATCCCATGCTAGTCCAGCTGAACCGAAGCAGCGAAAGATACTATCGGTGAGTGTCATCGACAGTATCTGCACCTGATACGAATATGCTGAATATATTTCTTCACTAATTTTGGTGAATCTATTCGCAGGCCACTTCTTAGCAGCTACCGCGGAGCGGAATATTCGGAACCGCTTTTGCTAATCTGATGCACTTTTTGAGGAAGAACGTAAATCATCTGCTGGACGAGAGACTACCACTTTCTTCCAGCACGTCTTCCAATTGCTTACTGAATATGTATATACCAGTGAGAATAATGTAAAGCTGCATAAGATTGTATTCATTCGCTGTATCGTATAAATTTTCCATTTTCCAACACAGATTCCGAATACGAAACAATAAAGACATTCAGAGCCCCTTATAAAAACGATTACTTTTTCCTCCCGAGTCACGTGACGTGTGAAAAGGTTTTTTTATTTGCAACACCTGCATGAAAAGTTTGATTCCGTTCGGACCACTGAACCGATTTCGATGAAATTTGCAAGGCATACCGTTCTTATTCCGAGGCTGTTCCAATAAAGTTTTCAAACGTCGCTCGCTAACCACGTAACTTTCATGTTTAAATACAAAATGCCGTGAGGAATATTACGATACAGATAATTAGTGATTAAACACTGATTGTCCGAAAATAGTGATTCAAAAACCGAAAGACGTTCGGAATGATATCCAAAGGAGAAGAGTCGGTGCCTCGGTCCCCCGTAGTGTTGCCGCGAGACGAGACGAGACGAGATTTCGCCGAGACGAGACTTGCCGAGGTATCGTCTCGTCTCGAAGTCTCGTCTCGTCTCGGAAAGTCTCGTCTACATCCCCATGCAGGCCTGAAAAACTAGAACGTTCGATGAAACAAATAGATGCAAACAGGAGATACACGAAGAAATACAATAGAGAACGAAAATAAATATTTATACCCCGAGTTTCTGACGTATCTTTTGATCGTTTCGTCCGAAACTCGCGGCACTGGCAATAGTTACCGCGATCGCCGCGAGTATCTCCACCTCAACTCTATCTCGTGTGTCTGCAAGTTGCCGACAATAACTCTTTTAACCTTCATTACATCAAATTAATAGAAATATATTGCCATGAATGAAATTCGAATAAAACGATATGTTATCATCCTTGCCCAAATGCCTCTTTCATAACGTGTATCTAACTTGTCCTTAAAACAGTATTCTCCAAATATCTCGAAGAAACTCGGAAAATCCCAGAAAATATCTGAAGTCTCGAAAATCTCGACGAGAGTCTCGTCTCGTCTCGAGACCACACGAGACGAGACTTTTCTCGTATCGCCGAGACGAGACGAGAAAAGTCTCGTTTCGGCGGCATCACTGGTCCCCCGTGCATCCCTTCCTTGGTTGAAGACATGACACGATTTTTCCGCTCAAAATTAAGTCACCTTATGGCATCAACGGGACTTCGATAATCTTCAGTCATTTCGTATCTAGACGATATTATATGATAATTTAGTGTCCAATAAAATAAATTACGAAAAACTTTTTTTAACCTATAGGACTGTGCGGTTATTAGATAATTTTTCTTCGAATATGCGGAAGAGAATGTAAAAAAAATTGTTTTACACTTTCGAATTGGACCCAAAATCATCCTGTTGGAAGAAACGATTTTTGGGAATTTTTCAAAATTTTCGAAAATGTTTATCTGAATATCAATAAACCTCAATATTGATATGGATCCCGATTCGGAATTGTTTCTTAAGATCGCTGCTCGTGGCAGTTGACTTTATTGTCGTTAATTCCGATTGATTACGATTGAATATGCTGATCAAACGCATCCATAAAACAATCCATATTCAATGGGATTTGATCTGGAAATGGGAATGGAAATAGTAGGGTCTAATCGGGTCTGATATTGCATTGGAATAGAACCTGATTATTTCTTTCCGCTCTAACTCTGGATTCCCAGACTTAATCTGAGACAATGTATCCGGCGATTCTTATTGCACTTCACATCACCCCATGTATCTTCAGCCACACGTGGCCCCCTACCTGCACTCTTTTACGCCTCTTTCCGAGCTCTCCTGTTTCCTATCGGAACAGCAGCTCTTCACTTCTTCTTTTACTGCTCTAGAGAATAAGAACTATCTCTAGTGGATATTAGAATTTACTTGTTTGTATACTTTAAACGGCACTTGAATAACAGAATAAAAGCTGTATTATAATCACTTCGTTCTACGCTGAAAACTCTTTTGATATCACTTCACCTACACCTTCGGTATACTTCTGTATTTTTACACGGGGTGAACCCTGTAAAAATACTTGACAGGCCTGCTTGTTACACTCGCAGTAGCGGTCTTGTTACAGAACGACAATTTGAAAAAATCGATAAAAAATATTGGTAGTTAAAAGCAGAAGGTCGTGAGCGCCATGAGAAATAAAAAAATCCAAATGGCGCTCTCACGACCTTCTGCTTTTAACGACCAATATTTTTTATCGAATTTTTCAAATTGTCGTTCTGTAACAAGACCGCTACTGCAAGTGTAACAAGCAGAGCCTGTCAAGTATTTTTTACAGGGTTGACCCCGTGTAAAGCTATTTAAAAAAATCATTTGGATTTTTTCATTTCTCATGATTTTTTTAAATAGCTGTAGAAACTCGTAATACGCAACGATAAATTTAAGGAACGACCATTAAAAAAAATCAATAAAAAATATTGGTAATTAAAAGCAGAAGGTCGTATCCACCATTTGTTTCTTCTTCAATTTTTCACGAATTTTTCAAATAGCTGTAAAAACTCGTGAGGTGCTAAGGAACATCGAAATCGACGTCGTTTCGAAAAATTCGATAAAAGAGATCGCAGTTAAAAGCAGAAGGTCGTATCCACCCAACTCACGACATTTTGCACTTACATTTTTCGATCTCGTAATTTCAATTGACCTATACGCTTCGAACGTTTTCAGAGCGATTGGCGTAAAAAAACAAATTATACGACTTTATGTCAGTATAAACAGCAAAACGTCGTATAACGGCGCTTACGTCCTTATGTCATTAGACACGCGACATACGTTACCAATGTTTTGTTCATCGCCTACGTTGAGTTATCGACGTGGTAGGGGGTCTCGCTGCTGTGTATAAATACGACGGATCGGACGAATTCTAACCAGAAACCTTTTTCTAACGAAGTAAGTGGCTACCTTCAACATGAACAAGATCTTCTGTCTTCTTGTCGCCTCATTGGTGTGCGTCGGTGTTGCCAGCGGTGAGTTACAGACCAATAGCACATGCTCGAACGTTCTATTTTCCAATACAATGAAACGTCACTTATCCTTATTTCAGTCGGGTACGCTATAAAATACATACATATAAGTGAGAATAACGTAAATAAAACTAATTGAGAGGCAAGTGGTTCGATAGCTTCCACGTCAGCATTGCAATTATTCACACACTTCATCAACAGGTGAAGAAAACCTGTTCTGTAGATAAACGTAGAAATATTTTATACAAATACTATAATACAATATTCAATCTGAGGATATGTGAATTATTGAGTTCAATTCCAACTGGACGTATATCCAAAGCAATCAATTTTTAAAGCGTTGTGTCACGAAATATCGCGTGTCTTATGACATAAGGACGTAAGCGCCATTATACGACGGTTTGCTGTTTATAATGGCATAAAGTCGTATAATTTTTTTTTTCACGCCAATCGCTCTGAAAACGTTCGAAACGTATCAATTGAAATTACGAGATCGAAAAAGCAAGAGGTCGTCAGTTGGGCGGATACGACCTTCTGCTTTTAAATACCAATATTTTTTATCGATTTTTTTTTTAAATTGTCGTTCTTTGAATTTATCTTCGCGTTTTAAGAGTTTTTACAGCTATGTAAAAAAAAATCTTGAGACATAAAAAAAATCAAGATGGTGCTTACGACCTCATGCCATCCCTACTGAAATAGATCCTGTAAAATATTACATGAAAAAGTACATGGTAAATTACATGTATAAATTAAACTTTATATATATATAATACATAAATTACACAAATTTTATTCAGTTATGACTGGATTCCTGATACGCATTATTATGTACTTTATCATATGATTTTTGTTCTAACCATTATGTTGTACAAATAGACATAATTTATTACCTAATTCATCGTAGGATGTTCTACATGATCAGATTTTAACATTTTATGATAGAAAAAAAGGGGGACACCCGAGTCGGGATCGAACCGTGGTCCTTCGAATTTGGAAGCAGTAACTTGAGCTTTGATATGATTGTGATTGATTTCAGTTTCTTCAAAGAAGTTGGAACTCGTAGAGCTAAAACTCATGTAAAACATCACACGATAAATTAGATGATAAATTATGTGTATTTATACAACGTAATGGTCAGAACAAAAATCATGTGATAAGGTACATAATAATTAACAACATTATCAATTTACAGGATAATAGATATCATGAATCCGGTTATTACTTTATGAAATTTATTATTCACTTTTTCATGTAGGTAATATTTTACAACAGCTTTTTCAGTAGGGATTAGACACGCGATATTTAACAGCACACTTAACATTTTGTAACACGTATGTTCTGCAAGTGGTAAGATTCATCGAATCGTTAGAAATAAAAACTATGCGTACGTCATCACGATATAGATAAAATGTGTTTTTTGAACGTTATAATGCTCTTTGTTTGGAACCATTTTATTCTCTACATTTTATGCTACACGGAATGTTCAAACCATTTTCAACATGTCAGGTTCCACTCGATTCGTCAAGTATTGTCATGATATCCTGATTTTTGTTTCAGGATACAACCTAACCGAGGTTGGCAGAATCAGGAGTAAGTTAAAGACACAGAGATTTTCGATAATGACAGATATTTACTTGTTGTTCGAATTTAGCTCAAGCGAGTCGAGCACCGCGGAATGACGACTTAATCACAGTCCTGTTTACTTAATTTTCAGGGCGCGTGGGAATTGTCCGAAACCTACTGTCAAAACTTCTGAATAGTGTTACAAAGATGTCCGCCAGTAAGTTGAAAACAATGTCACCCAACGAAGATATTCAAGTCAAAGCTACTAAGACATGCGTCAAATATTGACAAAGTACAATAGTGTCATAATGTAGGGGAGCGAAGGCTAAGTTGGCGCACCTAACGGAGATTCGCAATAACAAAGTGAATATTGGTCAAATTACATCGGGAAAATCGCGAAATGATACTTGTATATCTATTCCATTATATCGTGAAGTAAATAAATATGTATGTAGACTTTAAAATACTAAATTATTGATAGTTCTGAAAAGTGCACCCGCGTCATATTACCCGCACGTTCGGGTAATATGGCGCACTATAGTTAAACACGTAAAGCTCGGTTAAATGCAGTTTTCTGATACGTAAAGTTAAAATTTCACGAAAACTTGATGAATAACAATAAATATTATATGTACTTCATTTTATTATGATGTTTTGATATCGTTATGGGAATTAAAATACGAATACTCAAAATTAAGTCCTACTTCAATGGTAGGTTAGGCTGGAAGTAATAAGACAGGATATGTTTATGTGTTGAATAATTATCTAAGTATTTAATATTCGTACCTCCGCCGCGAACTTGTTGCTCAGAAACAACGGAGACAAAACCATAACCACAATTTGTCCGAAGGGTCTAGTCGCGATCGCGCGCTAACTTACCCGCCGATCACCGGTTCGTCTGCGCCAAGTCACCCGTTCATGTACTCGCGCCAATTACGCGTCTATGTCAGTGACAATGAATCGCACGTATAACAAAGTGTTGTACTATTCGAAAGCTGAAGGACTAAGGATTCTAAAAAAAAATTAAATACCTTCGTTTTATGCGAATAGTTGTTAGTTATGGAGGTATTTCTGTGACCGCCCCGATACAAGCATAGAGCCGAATACTGGATTATTACGATATCTTCAATAAATTAAAACGTATGATGATAATATTTGGCCACAACACATTTAGTCTTTCAACGAAAGTAATCAATACCTTTATACCGCCCTAAGATCAGTCGTTTGTCTTAAATATAGGTGCGCCAAGTTACACTCCGCGCCAACTTACCCTCCGCTCCCCTACCTATTTTATTTTGCAGAAAGCGGATCCCAGCTGAAAAAAGAAGACGCTGGTAAGTGATAAGTGGATACACTTACTTGACCAATTTACACGTCTACCAAAACGCTCGAATTATCTTTGTCTCCGTATTCTGGAAAACCATTCCGTTTGATATTCAGGACCTCTCTATTTCTATTTCAGAGACTTTGACGAATGCCGGAAAGTATTTCTCAGACGCTGTAGATTCTATCCTAGACGGTAGCGGGACCGGTGAGTTGAAGACGACTTTTACCCTTTTAAAATGTTTTTGTGATCTACTGTTCGCTTCACATATCAGGTTGAAGTCGAGAAATTGTTTTAATTGACCGAGATTTTCTATTTTGATTCTTCATATTTCATCATTTTTTTCACTTATTGCCATTATATCAGCGTCAATTGGTGAATTTCCACTCTGTCATGATATGCCCATTTTATTTTCAGGAAACAAATTAGCAATTGCTGCCGGAGTCGTGAGTAAGTGACACTCATTCGAAAAGTACATCAAGCCTAGCTTGATCTTCATCCAGCTGTTGTTAGAACTGAGTGAGAGTCGAAGACGACTTGATCGTAACCTCTGTTTTCCAATTTCAGGTGCTGTCAACCCAGTAATAATCAAAATGGCAGACCATTTGCAAATAACTGAAAGGGGAGCCATAGGTGAGTTGAAGACGATTGTGCCCATCTAGAATATCGCGCCTCAATCAGCACTTGAAAATTCTCTAAATTATTGAGGTATCTTTTAATTTCCAGATATCACTCAGAACAGCGCTGCTGTGATAGAAATTGTTAAAACATTCAGCGTAATCGCGACCAACGTCAATTCGATTTTGAATGCTGCTATCAGGCTTGTCCATAGTAAGTTGGAAACAATCGTACCATTAGAAATATAATTGTCATACTGAGATCTATCGTTTGCTACAAACCAAATCCTAATGAAGCTTTCATGAATTCATCTATTTCCTTAGCCTCCAGTTCGGCGAACGTATTTGATACTCAACATTCGATCCCTGATTTCAGTTGTACCACCAGTTTAGTACTGCTAACCTACGATCCTGAAAATTTTGACTTTTCATATTATTTCCAACATCAACTAAAATATGATGATTTCTTAAATTATACTTTTAATGTGTTCTGGTAATTGCCATTGAATCGTAATTTCGCTTCCTCAGGTTGATCTCGATAATCATAATGTAACGTATTCAACAACTCGCCAGCTAGTAGTATTCCTAGTTCAACTTCAAAAATCAGAAAATTCAAATTCAAAGCCAGGAAACCACATGACATACTATAGCATTTACACATTAGAACTTAGAATCAAAATTTAATACACACACACTCAATTGTTAGAAGAAAAATAACACATGGAAACATCGCCACTTTGGCAACAACATTTTACACACAAAACTTTGTTTAACACACACACCTAAACGCTGAAACATCATGTTATATTAAATTTAAAGATATTTCCTGTAAATACAACTCAACGAGACCATACATGTTACTCTATCACAAATAAAAGGGGATTAACGCGGATAGAAGAGAACAGAAAATCCGTAAATAGTATCACTACGCGCCAGATAGAAAAACTGAGGAGTTCTTGGGTCAGTCCCCTCTCCTCAAATTCGAAGAAATGTGACTACGCGCACCGAGAAGTAGTGCGAAAACCGAGCCGTAATGGTCAATCAGAGCACTAGCAGAGTCACTTCGGTCCGGCCAATTGGTCTCATTGGTACGTAATTCATGGGAGCTATCCATGAATTACGAATTTAAATTCATTTTCTGACTTAGAAAAATTTTGAAGAATCCATTTCAGGCGACAGCCTTCCGAAATACGGAGAAAGTTCAGTAAATACCAGTCGAGTTTATAACGAAAACATTTCTAACGATTTCTCTTTTATTTGTTATTATTAAACGTACCAGTTCACAGTGGCGCATTTTAACGAATTCGTGGCCAAAAATGAAAATAAAAATTTTCCCATGCAGGTATAACGACCACAGGGATTGGTTGAGAACTAAATTCTGCGTCATGACCTGACTGTCCCGACCCTTTGTTCCTCATAGTCCCGTAGATATTTCAGTTCAAAGTCGACCTTTGGCGGTGACGGTCGTACACGTCAGCCGCGCTGTGTTATTAACCGCAAGTTTGAACATTTATAGAGTTGTTATACAGAGTGATAATCAATTTCTGCAAAATGGATGCCCTTCCTCAAGGTATGTAGAAAATTTTGCCTACCCAACAATCAAAAGATATTATTTGTTGTTCATGGTATCGTAGTTTAACGATAGTCGTGTAAAGTGCCTTTGTTCCGAAGTAAATATTGACTTTGCATAGACTTTTAGTATCCACTCACAAGCGATCACACGTTGGTTTTTGTCTTAAATCGTAGCTTAGAATCTGACCTTTCAAATGGCGTGTATATGAAAGTGCGCAAACGTGCACGGCGTGGTCCAGAGCGATTTTTGTGAGCTTACGCGTGATCCGAGGAGGCCCCCGGCGCTCGTTCGGTGCGGGCGCGGGCGCGTGGTTAGCCGAGCTGGGCGAGTAGGTCGCCTACCTGAGGGCTGAGCTGCAGCTGCTTGACTCTATGCGGACGGAATCTATTCTAATGAAGTATATCACTAGATGCACCAAGTTCTGATTCACATTACTATACAATTGAATTATAAGCAATACTAAATAATATTCTGTCTTTGTAGGTTTTGGAGGTTCTCTTATCCTGTTCCAACGGAGGGAAGAGAACAAGCAAGAAACAAGGACGGTAAGAAATTTCGAGACGGATTTTTTCGTGAGTCATCTCGTGAAGATACCATGCAAGATGTTTTGAATTGGCTGCTAGTGTCATCTGACCCATTCATTACAAATCTAAGGCAACTACCTCCGAAGAAATATAAACAGTGTCCCCAGAAGCTAATGCGCTATTAGCTGGAACAAATACACCTGCTGAATCACAACATCTTTATCCGGCTTCGGATTGAAATATTTTTTGTACTTTCTCGAAATAAATACTTTATTCACCATATTACGAGGGGGAATTACTTGTTCAAAAATTTCCCAATACATTTTTAATGTTTTATAGCAGCCGCTCCGCAAACATATGTTGAGTCCTTTATGTATTATATATATGTGTATATATTCTTGAGTTTTGATTTCGGATTCGTAATCAGCGACCCCAAAAACATAAAGATAGTAGAATTTCGATCGAATTTATTGGAAAATTCTTGATCCAACCGGCCATATTGGAGCCGCCATTTTGTTT
This sequence comes from Euura saliciscinereae, assembly GCA_018420115.1. NCBI lineage: Eukaryota > Metazoa > Arthropoda > Insecta > Hymenoptera > Tenthredinidae > Euura > Euura saliciscinereae. The sequence continues at coordinate 20,947 of JAFFZH010012554.1, forward strand.
TTTGATATTTTGATTTCGGATTCGTAATCAGCGACCCCAAAAACGTTAGTATACCAAATTTGGCAAAGTTCCGATAATCCCCTGATTAATGGCCACGAATTCGTGAAAATGCGCCACTGTGCAGTTATACCATTTTTCTGTTCTTTTTCTTGACGCATGATCTTCGCTATCGATATAAGTCTGTCTAACTGCTAATCATCTACACCTACACCACATTCACTCCACAGTCAAGTGCTCCGATCCTGAAATATCCTATTAAAAATTGGTTTAGTCCTCGGTGAAGAGTGCGGTTAGTAGTAACGCCCGGACTTTCGAGAAAGGGAAGCACCATCGCCGTAATTTCGACACTGAGTCCTCTCGTTATTAGCTCGGGTGGAAAACTCCTTTCCTTGAGGTAACTCGTGACCTCATTGCACAAAAACCACGAGAGCAGGTGTTAATTGATGTAGGTACCTTATCGAAGCCCTGAGAGAGTCTTTACTCAACAAAAACCATAAGTTTATATCAGTACGAGTGCGATCAAAGTAAAAATTTCAGGAATATCTATAAGTGGTCAAATCTCTGGTGATGGTAGTGAAACTCGTTGAATATCAGTTTAATCCGAGTGATCGTGCCACACAGTGACCAAAGATAACAGTGAGGATTAACGTTATATTTGGCGTCCAACGTGGGGCAGAGAGTGTAACATTATAATAGATCCCATGCTAGTCCAGCTGAACCGAAGCAGCGGAAGAACGTAAATCATCTGCTGGACGAGAGACTACCACTTTCTTCCAGCACGTCTTCCGATTGATTACTGAATATGCATATACCAGGGAGAATAATGTAAAGCTGCATAAGATTGTGAGCAATAAAAATCAATTTCGAAAATATTCATTCGCTGTATCTTATAAATTTTCCATTTCCCAACACAGATTCCGAATACAAAAGAATAAAGACATTCAGAGGCCCTTATAAAAACGATTACTTTTTCCTTCCGAGTCACGTGGCATGTGAAAAGGTTTTTTATTTGCAACACCTGCATGAAAAGTTTGATTTGATAACCATGTTGAAATACAAAATGCCCGTGAGAAATATTACGATACAGATAATTAGTCACTGATTATCCGAAAATAGTGATTCAAAAATCGAAAGACGTTCAGAATGATATCCAAACGAGAAGAGTCGGTGCCTCCGCCGTGCAACCCTTCCATATTTCCCACTCTTCGTAATTTCCAAGTTCCCAAGTGAGTCTGATCCCTTCTGACGTCACGATCACTTTGCAATCGATTTTACAATTTCAGATAATACATTTCGATGAAATTTATAGGCATCATGGGGCTCCATGGCTCCCGCCTGATATCCTCACAGAACTTCGTCAATGAAACGAAAGCTCTGTAGCAAATATGGTCGAAAACTTACTTCACTTTTTCCTAACCACGTCTCCACGTTTTCCAAGTCGATTAAATAATTTCTATCAACCCTTAATTCGAATGACGTGATGTGTGAATTAATCGTAACATCATCTGAGCAAATATTATCATAATCTCGTGTGCTGAAAGTTATTTAGGAAAACTTGTGCAAACTTTGTTACATCGCGTGTCTAATGGCATAAGGTCTTAAGCGCCAAAAACGCGATTTTGGCGGCAAAAGGTTGTATATAATTTTTTTTCACACCATTCGCTCTGACAACGGCCAAAACGTATAGATCAATTGAAATTACGAGATCGAAAAATGTAAGTGCAAAAGGTCGTAAGTGGGGCGGATACGTCGTTTTTTCATTACAATTTTTAAGGGAAAATAAAAAACAACGTAAAGACGAAACGTCGTAAGCGCAATTTTGATTTTTTTTTTCATTTCTTATGATTTTTTCAAATAGCTGTAAAAACTCGTAAAACGCAAAGATAAATCGAAAGAACGACCATGTAAGAAAAAAATTCAATAAAAAATGTTGGTAGTTAAAAGCAAAAGGTCGTATCCGCCCAACTTACGACCTTTTGCACTTACATTTTTCGATCTCGCAATTTCAATTGACCTATACGCTTCGAACGTTTTCAGAGCTATGGGCGTGAAAAAAAAATTATACGACTTTATGCCCATTATAAACAGCGAAATGTCGTATAATGGCGATTACGTGCTTATGTCATTAGACACGCGACATGCGTTACCAATGTTTTGTTCATCGCCATTTAATTTTTGATTTTACTAAACTTTAATGGGAAAATACAAAACCGCGTTTGGAATTTGCCGAATTGTATATAGTAAAAGTATCGTAATTGTAAAATTACAGCATAGTATTTTTAATTTGCTAAATATTTTTCTAAATTTACTGTACACTTGTGTGAAAAATTTCAATCACAGTCTTTTGAAATTAAAAATATTGTGTATCAAACGGAATTGCTATACGTCTTCATCAATTTCACTATTCAGTTTTTAAATTCCCAAACGCCAATTCCGAATTTCGTAAGTGATTTTCAAATTTGTAGTCTGATTTCGAATTTCATGAAACTAAGTCCTGAAATTGCTCCAACAAATTTTGATTTTACTGGATTATGTATTGAACATACCGCATTTAAAATATTGCTGAAAGCTATTCGCATATTCTGGATTTTTTCTCAAATTAGCGCCAATCAGTAACGTGTGACTTGTCTGCACATTCTTATCAAAATTGAAGTTCGAAGAGAAATGAGAGTTTTTTTCAATAAATTGACTAAAGTTGTGTGGTAATTAGGTGTTATCTGCGGTTTACCTAGAAGTTTAAAAGCAAATATAATATTGTGATAATGTTTTATCAACTGTATTATCTATCTTGGTCGCATAGATCGTCTATTGTATATTCATCACATGAAATCAAGATTTACCATCAGTCAGATTGGCGTAGTAGGTAAGGCGTGCGACTAGTAATCCGAGCGAGCGAACGAACACGGTTCGAGTCCCGGCGGCGACAAAAAACACAGCGGTGTTTTTCGAGCGAAAAAAATACGTTTACATGCGTTCAGGTTAACCATAAACATCTGAAATGTACTTGGCACTCTCAAATAATCTAAGAAATTAATTAAAAAAAAGTTTTTTTTACCTATTTTTCTCCTTGTACATAATTAATACACATTTACGATAAAATTACTTAACCATGAGTATAGTAAATTCATCAACTACTTTTGAAATTCTAATTCATGTGCATATGAAATTTGCACATGATGAATTGAATAATGATGTCCAAATTTATTAAATTTAGTGCACTAATATTCTATAATTTTACCGGATACTGCAGTAAAATTGCAACTAATTTCTCCTAAAACTACCTAACAAATGTATAGTAAATTTGCTGTCCCGTATATGCATAAAACTTCCAATACAATTTTAGTAAATTTACAACAAACATTTTTTACAGTGCAACAGTCATGCATAATTCTGCCGCAAGGCGCTGTTGGTCAGGAGCTTACATGATCTGACGACTCAAGAAATGCTACCTGGGCATAGTATATTCTGAATCAGAATTTCATTAAATCTTTCGCAATGTAAAACATTTTTAATCGATTTTCTTAAAGATCGATCTTCTTAGTCCGATTTTATCTACAGATCGATCTTTTCGAGGTCGATCTGAATCGATCCCGAAAATCGATTATTTCAGACAGAATCGCACATCCCTAGTTTCAGATCGATCAATTAGAAGATAATTTATAAGTTCGTTTCGTTTACAGTTTTTTGTTTATGAAGTCTATTTCATTTGCATTTTAGATGTAATTCTGAGTTTGTATTTCATTGATTGATTGGTGTTTTATATCCTCAGAACTGATAAACAACTAGCAAATGTTTTGAGGGGGATTGTGAATTTGAAGGTGACAGAAGGAAGGAGTTTTGTATAATTTATAAAAGAGAATAAAGAACTTTTACAACAAGAAAATAGTTTTTGAAGATCGTTGATTGCTGCTACTAGTAGAGCTTGAACAGATATCTTCGATAAATTAGCTTCTCCTTGATTTGTATCATCAAACAAGAGGTCGTGATTTTTTGATCAGCAAGAAGTCTCCAACCTGGATTTGAGGGAATTTCTTCTATCGACCACGATTGTTCTTCTCTTGATAAAATTCAAGAACTTCTCAAAGTTCTCTCTCAGAAGAAATATCAAAGAGATTAAACTGAAAGATTCATAAAACTTTTCTGAAGAACCTTTTAATTTTTACACCTT